>CAKNXH010000605.1:182431-194560 GCA_932178445.1 Andricus quercusramuli | reverse complement strand
ATATATATATATAAATAAATAAATAGTAGCAATCCAAAAAAGATTTTAGTTGATTTTCCAACACAAAATGTGAATTTTTCTCAAAAGGTCAATTTCTTACGAAATAGTTGAATTTGCAAACAAAACAGTACATTTCTGGACAAAATGGATGCCTTTTCAACAAATTTATTGAATTTGTAAACAAGAAGTTGCACTGTTATCCAAGAAATATGAATTTTCTACTCAGTCAGATAAATTTTAAAAAAGAAAGATAAATTGAAAAAAATAGTCTAATTTTCATTCAAAAAATATTTTTATTGATTTTTCGAAAAAAAAATATGAATTTTTCTCAAAGGGTGAATTTTCTACGAATAGTTGGATTTTCAACAAAAAAGAAAATTTGTGGACCAAAAGGATGATTTTTTAACAAATTTATTGAATTTTCAACCAAAAAGTTGCATTATTATCCAAGAAAAATGAAAATTTCTACTGAAGCAGATGAATTTTTTAAGCAAAGAGAGAAATTTTCAAAAAAAACTCCTAGAAGCCAAATTTCATGAGAGTCCAACAATTTCTTGAAAATTCGTCTACCACATTGAATCTGCCATTTTGAATTTTGAAAAAATTACTTTAGATTTGTGATCAGAGACCCTAAATACCCCCAGATGATTCATGATTCAGATTGATGGAAATATATTTATTCCTTGAAAACTCGTCCGCCATATTGGATCCGCAATTTTGTATTTTGCAAATCTGACTTCAAAATCATTATCAGAGACCTCAGAAACCCCCAGATGTCAAGTTTCATGAAAAACCATTATTTGTTTAAAACTCGTTCGCCATTTTGGATTTTCAAAAACTGACTTCAGATTTGTCATCAGTGACTCCAAAAACCTTCAGATGATTTATGATTCAGATCCATGAAAATCTATTTTTTTTTTAATACTCGTCCACGATATTGAATCCGCCATTTTGAATTTTTGAAATCTGACCTCAGATTCGTTATCATAGACCCCAAAAACCACTAGATGCCAAGTTTCATAAAGATTCATTATTTTTTGAAAAGTCGTCCCCCATATTGGATCCGCCATTTGGAACTTTCAAAAAATGACTTCAGATTTGTTATCAGAGACCCCAGAAACACCTAGATGATTCATGATTCAAATTCATGAAAATCCATTTTTTTATACTCGTCCACGATATTGGATCCGCCATTTTGAATTTTTGATATCTGATTTTAGGTTCGTTATCAGAGACCCCAAACACCCCTAGATGCCAAGTTTCATGAAAATCCAATAATTTTATGAAAACTTGCCCGCCATTTTGAATTTTTCAAATCTGGCTCCAGATTTGTAGTCAGTGACCCCGAAACCCCCAGAGTGACAAGTTTCATGAAAATCCATTATTTTTTTTTTTAAACTCGTCCGTCATATTGGATCCGCCATTTCGAATTTTCAAAAGCTGTCTTCAGATTCGTGATCAGAGACCCTGAAAACCATCAGATTATTTACGATTTAGATTGATGAAAATCAATTTATTCTTGGGAAAATCGTCCGTCATATTGGATACGCAATTGTGTTTTTTAAAAATCTGACTTCAAAATCATTATCAGAGACCTCAGAAGCCCCCAGATGTTAAGTTTCATGGAAAACCATTATTTCTTTCGAAATCGTCCGCCATATTGAATTTTGATAAACTGACTTTGGATTCGTGATCAGAGAGACCCCCCCCCCAGATTATTCGTGATTCAGATTCATGGAAATCCATTTTTTTATACTCGTCGACGACATTGAATCCGCCATTTTGAATTTTTGAAATTTGACTTTAGGTTCGTTATCAGATACCCCAAAAACCCCTAGATGTCAAGTTTTATTAAAATTCATTATTTTTTTAAAACTCGTCCGCCATATTGGATCCGCTATTTCGAATTTTCAATAGCTGACTTCAGATTTGTCATGAGAGATACCAAAAAACCCCCAAGATGCCAAGTTTCATGAAAATCCATTATTGTTTGAAAACGCGTCCGCCATTTTGAATTTTCAAAAACTGACTTCAGATGTGTGATCAGAGACCCCCAAAACCCCCAGATGATTCATCATTCAAATTGATGAAAATCCATTTATTCCTTGGAAACTCGTCCGCCATATTGGATCCGCAATTTTCTATTTTTAAAATCTGACTTCAAAATCATTATCAGAGACCTCAGAAACTCCCAGATGTCAAGTCTCATGAAAAACCATAATTTTTTAAAAAATCGCCCGCCATTTCGAATTTTCAAAAATTGACTTCGGACTCATGACCAGAGACCCCAGAAACACATAGATGATTCATGATGCAGATTCATGGAAATCCATTTTTTTATACTCGTCGACGATATTGAATCCGCCATTTTGAATTTTCGAAATCTGACTTTAGGTTCGTTATCAGATACCCCAAAAACCCCTAAATGTTAAGTTTTATGAAAATTCATTATTTTTTGAAAACTCGTCCGCCATATTGAATCCGCCATTTCGAATTTTCAAAAGTTGACTTCAGATTCGTGATCAGAGACCCCAAAAACGTATAGATGCCAAGTTTCATGAAAATGCATTATTGTTTGAAAACGCGTCCGCCATTTTGAATTTTCAAAAACTGACTTCAGATGTGTGATCAGAGACCCCCAAAACCCCCAGATGATTCATCATTCAGATTGATGAAAATCCAATTATTCCTTGGAAACTCGTCCGCCATATTGGATCCGCAATTTTGTATTTTTAAAATCTTACATAAAAATCATTATCAGAGACCTCAGAAGCTCCCAGATGTCAAGTTCCATGAAAAACCATTTTTTTTAAATCGCCCGCCATTTTGAATTTTCAAAAACTGTCTTCGGACTCATGAACAGAGACTCCAAAAACCCCCCAGATGGTTCATGATTTAGATTCATGGAAATCTATTTTTTTTATACTCGTCCACGATATTGGATTCGTTATTTCGAATTTTCAAAAGCTGACTTCCCATTCGTGATCAGAGTCCCCAAAAACCCCCCAGATGCCAAGTTTCATGAAAATTTATTAATTTTTTGAAAACAAGCCCGCCATTTTGAATTTTTCAAAGCTGGCTACGGATATCGTAGTCAGCGACCCCAAAATGAAAATCCATCATTTTTTAAAACTCGTCCGCCATTTTGAATTTTCAAAAACTGACTTCAGATTTGTCATCAGAGACCCCAAAACCCCTCTGATGATTCAGGTATGTGAAGAAAACATAAATTTTTTGCAGTCTATTTATTAATTGTGTGCAAAATTACAAATTTCAATATTATGTTGTAATTTAATAATGATCTTAGAATGGCTTGGTACTGCATCTGCAGCCTTTCTTTGCCATGTATTTTAGCCCCGATTATGAACACATGTAATTTTTACACGTAGTGCGTGGGCAACAAGAGTCTTTTGAGGTTGGACTCGCTGCTGTACATCCACAGTTTGGTTTGTCACAATCCAGGCCTATGAGACGATCGCATGCGTTCCTTGGAGGTAAATTATGTGGCGGATGCGGGGCCGCCATTGCACTAAAAATTAGTGTCAATACCAGAAGAACGATTACCACAGATTTGGCAGATGTCATTTTCGTCATCTGAAAACAAATTAAAAATACAAGTGAATCTATTGGGTTTGCAAATATTAGTGTGAAAAGGGTTCAACAGAGCCGTAACTACAGGAGAGATTGGGAATTTCTTCAAAATAAGCTCATAATATTATATTATGGAAATATATTTCATATTTTTGAATCAATTCTCGTAAGGGGCTATGCTAGAAAAATTATTTCAAATAATTTTTTTTGGAAAAAAAGATCTTCTCTTTTAACTCCGATGAGAGTCGAACCACAGAACTTCTGATTTTCGGTCAGGTGCTTTCCTACTAAGCTACTAGAGTCTAGTAGCGTAATAATGCGTGTATTTCTGAAAATGGTTGCTTCTCTCTTTCTCTCTAGTAGCTTAATGGGAAAGCATCTGACCGGAAATTAGAAGTTCTGTGGTTCGAATCCCAGCAGAGCGGAAGGAGAATATCTTTTTTTGGAAAAAATTAATCAAAATCATTTTTAATTCCTAGCTATATTCAGGCTGAAAAAGACGTTGAAAATTTATGTTAAAATAAAAATGTAAAAAATGTATGATTTCGGTTTTGACTTACGTTCTTTCAGATGATTTCACAGTAGATCGTTTTTTTTTTACAATAATGAACAAGCTGAAGTTGCAGAAAAAGCGTTGGGTCGTATGAATTGGATTTTTTTTCCTTCGGTATTTTCTCTAGAGGTAAACAGTTTTATTGAATAATAAATTTTATCAAAAATATGCATAGAACTTTCAGGCAGGCAGCTTTAAAAATGATTACGAAACGCATGTATTCGGTAGAGATAATGATTTTTTTTAACGATTACATATCTTTTCTATATTTTATAAGAGGAAAAGTTCAAAAACAAAAACAAGTTCACAAATATTTTATATTTTCGAAACCTCTTACATATTTTGCGTAACGTAAACATGATAATATTTCACTGAAAATGTGTGTTTTTTTTAAATTTTCTATTTACTAAATGTATTTTCTTGATATTCTGGAAAAATGATGAGGCATATTAGAACTTAAAAATCTCAAAGTATGCACTGAAGAGGTCCTTCATTAGAAAAAAAATAAATAAAAAAAAATTATTGAAAATTTTAAATAACGCTGCAAGAAATGTAGGCAATACTTTTTAATTCCTATTCATTTTTTCCAAATAAATTATTTTTAGCGTACAATAAATTTGATTGGAAGTGAGATTAGGAATAAAAATTGTCCGACTCACGAAAAACAATTATGAATCTTTATTCAGTAAAATTAATTTTTAGCAGAGGAGTTCAACTTCAAATCAACCAGATGAATTTTTACCCAGAGAATCAGTTAAATCAGTTAAAATAAGACTTTCCGATTTTTTGAATAAATATATTTTTTTTTACATTTAGAAAAATTTTTTCAAGTTTAAAAATATTTTCATCCCTTCAAAGCTTCTAGAATTCCTCAATATCTTTGGAAACTCACTCAAATTGTCCTTACGATATTAAAAATCTTTAAATGTATAAAAAACCTATGAAATTGTTTTTACAAAATTCCTAATCTCACCCAAAGTTGTGAAATTGATAATTTTTTAAATTGCTGAGCCCGAGTCTTAAAAATGCGTGCGTACAACAAAAATTTTTATCTCTACCTACAAAGGAGAATATACAAATTTTGAAAACAAAGTTTGATATTCTACAGGATTTCACAAAATGTTATAAAAAATTCGAACCATCAAAAAATATTTAAGATTTTCAGAATTCTGGATATTCTTAAATATCTTTTCCTAAATCGCTTCAAGTTTTTTCAATTTTGAAAAGTGCTTATAGGTTGAAAAAATGGCTTTAAAATCTTCCAGACGTTTTCTCGACAATTTTAGAATAATAATTTTTTTAATAATAATTCAACTATTCCATGTTTGGTTGAAAATTTAACTTCTTCAGTTGAAAATTCAACTATTTGGTTGAAAGTTAATTTCTTTGGTGGAAAATTAGTTCTTTTAATAAAAATTATTAACCTAACTAAAACTTCAAGTAAATTTTTAATCCAAATTTTTTAAATAAAAATTTAATCTTTTTTTTTTTTGTAGAAAATTCACTTGCTAATTGAAAATTTAACTATTCTATTTTTCGTCAAAAGTTCATCTATTTTTTTGAAAATTTGTCTTTTTAAGTAGCAAATTAACCCTTTCGGCTGAAGATTAAACTATTTGGGTGAAAATTCCATTAGAAATTGAAAGATTTGGTTAAAAATTCATGTATTTTGTTAAAAATGACTTTTTTTTTTTCGTTCGAAAATGACTCTTTTTGGTTGAAAAATCATTTTGAAAATTGAAAATTAATTTTTTCAACTAAAATTTTTACTAGTCCAATTGTGATAAAAAATTTTTCTTCGACGCATTGTTAATTTTTTTGGGTTGAAAAATTATCTGTTTGGTTGGAAATTTAACTGTTTTCAATTTATTTTGTTAGAAATTGATTTCCCAAACTTAAAATTAAATAATTCTATTTTTTGTTGAAAATTTATATTTGTTAGTGAAAAATTTGTCTTTTTTTGGTAGAAAATTTATTTTCTGTTTTTAAATTCAACTATTAGGTTGCAAATTGCATTAAAATTAGAATATTTGGTTAAAAAGTCATATACTTTGTTAAAAATTAGTCTTTTTTGATAGAAAATTAATCTCTTTTGGTCACAAATTGATTTCTTCGGTCGAAAATTAGTTCTTTTGTTAAAAATTAATTTTTTAAACTAAAAATTCAAGTAAATTTTTTAGCCAAATTTCTTTTTAAACATTTAATCTTTTTGGTAGAAAATTTATTTATTAAATTCCAGTTCTCTTTTCGAAACGAAAATATTGAATTTAACCAAAATGTCGAATTACATTATCATAATGACAAGTTGACTGAAGCTTTCAAAAAAAGTTGGGAGAGATTAGGAATGACTTTTTAGTTATATATGGGTAATTGTCAAATTGTAAGAAAATTTTAGCACCTACAGTGACAATCATATTATCATCAGGAATTAAATATTTGATAACGCAAATTCATCTTATCACATGTGAAAATTTTAAATCCAAAAGGGGCAGTTATGAGAATAAGAAATAATAATGAATCTATGCACACGAGCATATAATCAGTCGTACGCTGTTCTATTGTACCGTACGGTAATGATGCAAGAAAAATGTTAAAGTTAAACCATTTTTAATGTTTATGAAAAATAACAAATTTTAATTATAAAAAGTCACATACATATTTTAAACTAAAAATTCAAGTAAAATTTTTATTCAAATTTTTTTAAAACATTAGTTTTTCTGGTAGAAAATTTATTTATCAAATTCCAGTTCTCTTTTTGAAACCAAAATATTGAATTTAACCAAAAAGAAAATTTTCTACAAATAGTTACATCCTCAACAAAACAGCAGAATTTTCAAATAAAAAGTACGACTTTTCAACAAAATAAAATAAATAAAAGAGTGTAATAATTGATATTTCAACCAAGAAGGATGAAATTTCATTAAAAAAAAAAAAAGATTTTTAAAATGAAAAAGACGGATTTTCAACAAATAAAATTTTTCAGTAATATAAAAAAAAAGTTCGAACCGAAAGTGTTCACCTTAAAGCCGGAAGACAAATTTTTTGTATAAAAATTGAATTTTCAACCAAAAAAATAGCAATTTTTAGCAAGAAAAATTAATTTTCAACAAAATAGTTAAATTTTTAACCAAAGAGATAGAACTTCATTTAAAAAAATCAACAGAATAGTTCAATTCTCACCCACGAAATTAAATTTTCAATTAAAAAATATCAGTTTTCAACTAGATAGTCAAACTTTAACCAAAAAGATGAACTTTTAACTAAAAATATGAATCTTCAACAAAAAATTATTTCTTAACAGAGTGGTTGAAACAAAATTTTCAAACAAAATAGTTTGAATGAAAAGTAAATTTTCTAAGAAGATACTCGAATTTTCAAATAGTTGAATTTTTATCCAAATAATATTTTAATGGATTTTTCAGAACAAAATGTGAATTTGTCTCAGAATTTAAATTTTCTATGAAATAGTTGAATTTTCAACAAACGAGTAGATTTTTGGACCAAAAAGGATGATTTTTTTAACAAATTTATTGAATTTTCAAATAAAATATTGCATTCTTATCAAATAAAGATGAATTTTTTACTAAAAAAAAATAAATTTTCAAAAAAAAAAAAATTGTTGAATCTTCATCCAAGAAAGATTTTATTTGATTTTTCAACACAAAATGTGAATTTTTCTCAAAAGGTAAATTTTTTACTGAATAGTTGAATTCTTAACAATACAGTAGATTTCTGGACCAGAATGAATGACTTTTCAACAAATTTATTGAATTTTTAAACAAAAAGTTGCATTGTTATGCAAAAAATATAAATTTTCTGCTCAGTCAGATAAAGTTTTAAACAAGAAAGATAAATTGGAAAAATAGTCTACTTTTCATTCAAAAAATATTTAAATTGATTTTTCAAGACAAAATATGAACTTTTCTCAAAAGGTGAATTTTCAACAAAAAAGTAGATTTTTGGACCAAAAAGGATGATTTTTCAACAAATCTATTTAATTTTCAAGCAAAAGTAGATGAACTATTGAAGCAAAGAGACAAAATTTCAAAAAAATAGTGGGATTTTTATCCAAAAAACATTTCAATTGATGTTTCAACATCAAAATATGAAATTTTCTCAAAAGGTGAATTATTTACGATATAGTGAAATTTCAAGTCAGGTTCGTTATCCTAGACCCCAAAATCCCTAGATGCCAAGTTTCATGAAAATGTATTTTTTTTTACCTGGTCTGCCATATTGGATCCGCCATTCCGAAATTTTGAAAGCTGACTTCAGGTTCGTGATCAGAGACCCCAAAAACCCCCAGAGTGACAAGCTTCATGAAAATCCATTATTTTTTGGAAACTCGTCCGCCATATTGAATCCGCCATTTTGAAATTCAAATAACTGAGTTAAAGATTCGTGATCACATACCTCAAAAACGCCCAGATGTCAAGTTTCATGAAAATCTATCATTTTTTTTAAACTCGTCCGCCATTTTGAATTTTCACAGACTGACATCAAATTTCTCACCAGAGACTACAAAAACCTCCCCAGATGATTCATAATTCACATCCATGAAAATCCAATTTTTTTAATACTCGTCGACAATATTGAATCCATAATTCTGAATTTTTGAAATTTGACTCCAGATTCGTTATCAGAGACCCCAAAAGCCCCTAGCTTCCAGGTTTCATGATAATTAATTATTTCTTGAAAACTCGCCCGCCATATTGGATCCGCCATTCACTATTTTCAAAATCTCTCTCCAGAATCATTATCAGAGACCCCAAAAACCCCGAGATGTCATGTTTCATGAAAATCCATTATTGTTTGAAAACGCATCCGCCATTTTGAATCCTCAAAAACTGACTTCAGATTTGTGATCAGAGATCCCAAAAACCCCCAGATGATTCATGACTGAAATTTATGAAAATCCATTTATTTCTAAAAAAAAACTCGTCCGCCATATTGGATCCGCCATTTTGTATTTTTCAAATCTGACCTCAGAATTGTTATGCGAGAGCGCAAGAACCCCCAGATGTCAAGTTTCATGGAAATCCATCATTTTTTGAAAACTCTTTTGCTATATTGGATCCACCATCATGAATTTTCAAAAATTGACTTCAGATTCGTGATCATAGACCCCAAAAACCTCCAGATGATTCATGATCCAGATTTATGAAAATCGATTTTTTTTCTGAAAACTCGTCCACGATATTGAATCTGCCATTTTGAATTTTTGAAATCTGATTCCAGATTCATTATCAGAGACCCCAAAAACCTCTAGATGCCAAGTTTAATGGAAATTAATTATTTTTCGGAAACTTGTCCGCCATATTGGATCCACCATCCTGAATTTTTAATAACTGACCTCATATTCGTGATCAGAGACCCCAAAAAACGCCCAGATACCATGTTCCATGGAAATCCATTGATTTTTTTAACTTGTCCGCCATATTGAATCCGCTATTCTGAATTTTCGAAATGTGACTTCAGAATCATTATCAGAGACCGCATAATTCCCTACATATCAAGTTTCATGAAAATCCATTTTTTCAAACTCGTTCGCCATTTTGAATTTCCAAAAACTGACTTTAGATTAGTGATCAGAGTCCGTTATTTTCAGTGTTCAGAAACTGACTTCAGATTCGTGATCAGAGACCGGGGGTCCACGATACTGAATCCGCCATTTTGAATTTTTGAAATCTGACTTCAGATTCGTTATCAGACGCCCCAAAAACCTCTAGTTGCCAAGTTTAATGAAAATTCATTATTTTTTGAAAACTCGTCCGCCAACCGAACAACTCATTTTTCAACAACAAAATTAATTTTCTGAAAATAGTCAAATTATGAAATGAATAGCCTATTTCGTAACCAAATGGCTGATTCTTCCAGAAAAATAGTTTAATTTTTAACCAAAAAAAAAAGGAATTTTTGATTAAGGAGGTAATTTTTTGTCAAATAATTGAATTTTTCATCAAACCGTTAAATTTTTAACTGAACACTTGCATTTTCTAGCAAGAAGATTCAAGTTTTACGAAAAAGACAGATTTTTAAAAAACGAAATTTGAACCAAGAGCATGAATTTTGAACTTAAAAAGACAAATTTTCACCAAGAATGAAATAGTAAAGTTTTTTCTTAAAGGAATTAATTATTAACCGAAAAAACTAATTTTCAAAAAAATAGTTAAATTTTCGACTAAACTACTTTCAACTAAAATTAAGGTTTTTAAATAAGAATACTCAATTCTTAAAAAATTATTTCAAATTCTAACCACAATATTGCATATTTAACTAAAAATGGACTTGTTAAACTTTTAAATAAAAAGTTAAATTTTAACAAACAAACAAGAGAATTTTTGAACTATATAGTTGAATTTTCAACCAAAAGAATGTATTTTCTATCAGAAGATTTAAATTTTCAACACAAAAAGACGGGTTCACGTGTTTAGTAGTGATTATGAATTTCGTAAAAACAAATTCATAAATATTGTAAATTTTTTGAACCTCGTATGTCATGACTTCCAAATATGCGCTGAAAGAGATAAAGAAATAACTAGAAGTACACACACATTTTTTTAGCTATATGTATAGTTTTATTGCAGACTTAAAGTAGAATAATTTTCCACCAAGTAGTTAAATTTTGATCCAAAAAAAAGCTTTTAACCGAGAAAATTAATTTTCTACAAAAAATAATGTTGAACAATTGTTGAATTTTAAAGCCTTAAAAAACAGATTATCTACAACACGGTCGAATTTTCAACCCAAAAGTATAATTTTCACTAAAAAAATTAATTTTCTACACAATAGTTATATTTTCATAAAAAATAGTTTTTTTCATTAAAAAAGTTAATCTTTGTCAAATAATTGAATTTTTCATCAAATCGTTAACTTCTTAACCACAATTTTGAATTTTCTACCAAGAAGATTCATGTTTTACAAAAAAAACATTTTTTTAACAATTTACATGATTTCTCAACAAAATTGTTCAATTTTCGAACCAAAAACACGAATTCTTCTAAAAATAGTTGAATTTTTAATAGGAAAATATAGTTTTTCAACAAAAAGATAATTTTCTACTGAATAGTTAAATTATAAAAAAATTTGTCTTACTTGTAACAAAATCTTACAATTTTCCACCTGATAGTTAAATTTTCAACCGAAAATCAGAAATTTTCTCTATATTTGATAAAGCCAACGTTGGGTGAGATTAGGAATTAAAAATGTCAGAATCACGAAATACAATCATAAATCTCATTCTAATAAAGCTAATTTTCAGCAAAGAAATTCAACTTTTCACCAGCGAGTTGAATTAGCGAACAGAGAAGAAAAATTCGCAACGCAGAAACTGATGGTCAAATTTTATAGAAAAAATTAATTTAATTTAAATTGAAAAAATTGAATTAAAACTAAGTCTCTTTCTCCATCAAATCTCTTAAAATCCTTTAAAATCATTGCAAATCTTTTGAAATACCCTGACCTTACGTAATGGATGGACGTTCCCTATCGGAATGAGTGAAAAAAACAACATAATTTTTTTATGCAGTTTATTTATTAATTGTGTGCAACATGACAAAGTTTTTTTTTGGAAAGTGATTATATAATCGTATTAGAATGTCTTCGTACTGCATCTCAAGACATTCTTTGCCTTGATTTTAGCCACGATTGTGGCTATTTACTACAAACAAAAATTAGTTTTAGCGGAACAACTGGTACCATCGCAACAAGTATGATAACCACAGATTTTGCAAATGTCATTTTCGCCAATTGAAAACAAATAAAAAAGGCAAGTTTAACTTTTGGAATTGTGATTATTATTTTTAAAAGGGTCCAACAGAGCCGTAATTACGCTAGATATTGGGAATTTCTTCAAAACATTTTCACAATTATTCTATTATCGAAATCTATTTTTTATTTTCTAATCTATTTTCGTAAATACGGTAGAAATTGGAAATTTTTTCAAAACAAGTTCATAAAGCTTTGTACATATGTCGAATTACGTT
>CAKNXH010000605.1:134836-182421 GCA_932178445.1 Andricus quercusramuli | reverse complement strand
TGAAGCTTTCAAAAAACATTGGGAGAGATTAGGAATGAGTTTCTAGTCCTATATATTTTTAGAAGCATACAGTTTTATTTTATAATAATTTTATTTGAAAAATGAATTACTTCGATTTTGGCTTACGTTGTTCTAGATGCTTTCACAGTAGATAAAGTTAACTTTAGTGCGTTTTCTTTTTACAATAATGGACAAGCTAAAGTTGCAGGATAAGCTCTAAATCGTATGAATTGGAGGTGCTGTTTCCCTATTTATTCAGTCCCCCAACGTGACTGCTGTCACGACTTTTTCCGTTCAAACAATAAAAAAACTTATTTCAAGCAATTATTTTTCTTCGGTATTTCTTCGACAGGTAACCAGTTTTATTGAATAATAAATTTTATCAAAGAAATACATGGAACTCCTAGGCAGGCAGCTTTAAAAATGATTACCAAACACGTGTCTTCGATGGAGATTACGCATTTTGTAAAAACAAGTCCATAAATATTTTATATTTTCGAAACCTACATAGTCCGAGTCACGTAGACATGATAAAATTTTATGAAAAATTTTTAATAATGCTGTGGCAAATCAAGCAATCTTATCGTAAAATAAATGTAATCGGAAAGATGCACAAAACGTTGGGTGAGATTAGGAATTAAAATAGTAAAAGGAACAAGAAAGACAATATCCTTCCTTTATTTTCTTTTCTCTACAGTGTCTTTTTTCTAATCACCACAAGAAATAATAATCTTCCAACGTTCAAGAGTCTATTGAGAAACCTTCCCAAAGCCATAAAAAGAAAATTTTCAAAAAGTTAAAATCCATGCCATAAAAAAATGTTTATTCCCTAGTATTTTGTCATCAAAACTGCATATTAGACGTTGAATATGAATATAAAATCGAATTTATTCTGAATTAAATTTCTCAATATTAAATTCCCAATTTCACTCAAAGTTGCGCGTTTAATAATTCTGAAAAGTTCTTCATCGGAGTTCTGTCCATCTTTCTGATGAAATTTATTATACAATAAAACTATCCATTCCTAACGAATGTTAGCGAAATGAAACACCATGATTAAAAAATAAAAAACTTCATTAGAATTTTTTAACAAAATTCCCAATCTCTAACGAAATTATATGTGTGATAATAATTAGAGATAAGTATCTATCTTTAGTATCTACTTGTGATATTGAAAATTTTCTGTAATATTTTCATTATGTTCTAAAAAAGTGTGCGATCTAAAAAGTTTTAAATTACGAGTTTTCAAAAATAATGGCTTCACTATCTCGCGTGTGTAGTTTTTCCATCTGAGGAAATAAATAATTATTGAAACAGAATGAAACTTTCGAAATACTGTTTATTCAAAAAAATGCTTTAACGCATGAAATTAAGCTGAAACATTATATATATATATATATATATATATATATATATATATAAAAGTTGAAAAAAACCACCGCAGGGTACCACTAAGAGCAACTGCCATCTAAAAAGAAAATGTCAATAGCCCCCAGTAGAACCGCGGTAAAATACACCTATAGCCACGTCTCACATCCGTGAGATGGATGGTCACAGGGCACGACGAAATCACAACGACAGGCCGGCGAAACCCTCGTGTGTCTTGAGGACACGAAGCGACCCAAGGATGACAGCTTTCTGCATCCATCTCGCAAGTGCCTTGGCATATTTTTGGCACGCGGGTATGGCTTTAAGGTTACGAACCAGTGATAATTTAGCACCTCCGAGAGCACCTATCACAAGGGCAATTACTCGTACCGAATATTTTGGGTACAGTCATTGCAGCTCTCTTTTAAGGTCTTGATACCTCTCCTCTTTCTCTTTCTCCTTTGCAGTGATGTTGTATTCGGACGGAGCCGAAAATTCGATCACGAATATCGTTCGTTTCTCGAAGTCTTGGAGAACAATGTCAGGCCTCGAGTGCGCAACGGAGAGAGCTGCCCGAAAATCGTAGTTCCAGAAAATCTGGCACTTCTCGTTTCGGACAATTGACTCTATATCCCTTGGAGCGTTCGTCAGGGCAGGGTCGTGAACAACACCGTAAGAGCGACAAAGGTGGTAATAAAGTACTCTTAGGGCCGCATTATGTCTATAGATATACGTTGTTCCTGCGTGGGTCGGACACCCCGATAGTATGTGTTCTAGGTAGTCAACGTGTGCATGACATGCTCTGCACCTATCACTGGGAACTTCTTGACATAAAATGCGAGCGCGGTATGCTAAGGTGGAGATTACACCGTCCTGGCATGCGAAAATGAAGCCCTCTGTACCTGAATTGAGCCCTGATGATTTGAGGAAAGCAAAAGTTTGCTCCTTCGACAAGGACTGCTTTTCTACATTTCTGTGAAAGTTTCCGTGCATATGCTTGTCGAGTAGCTCTTGGTGAAATTTTCTAACCTCTGCTTTCTTTACTTCGGCTTTTAGACGTGAAGCATCTAGATGGAGTAATGCACTTTCCTCACTTCTGATGTTGAAATTCAGGCCAAGGGCCTCGGCAGCTCGCTCCGCGGCTTTGTAAAGGAACGCTCCTTCGCCAATCATCTCGTGGTTTCTAAACATCTTTAGGAGAGGATCTCTGCCATTCGCAACTATGTAAGCTGTACTTAAAACAATTCGGTTATGAAGACATTGGAGATTCAGAAGTCCGCGTCCGCCTTGACGGCGTGAAATGTATAATCGCGGAACTGACGAATTGATATGCAAGCTTTTATGCATATGCATGATCTTACGCGTGGTGACATCAAGGGACTTGAGCTCGTTCTTCGTCCATTGAACCACCCCAAACGAGTAGAGTAGAACTGGGACGGCAAGCATGTTAGTCGCAGATACCTTGTTCAACGCCGACAGATTGGAAGACCAAATCTGTTGAAGAAGATGCTTGTATCTGCTTCGGAGAGACTCCTTCACTGATGTTACGTCCTAAATGCGGCTTTGAGGCACGCCCAGGTATGTATAGGTCTCTCCAGTGTTAAGATGTCTAATAACACTTATATCTACAAGCTCAGGGTCCTTGGGAACGCCACTAATCTTTCTTTTCTTCAAATGAATTTTGGCACACTTGTCCAAACCAAAGTCCATCCCAATCTCTCCTGTGTAGTTCTTGACGATATTTATAGCAGTTTGAAGTTTGCTTTTACCAGCGGCATAGATCTTCAGGTCATCCATATAAAATACATGAGTTACCTTATGCTCGCGCTGATTAGTGTCGCCACAGAGGTATCCAGGAGAATTTCGTAGTGCGAGAGATAGAGGCAGAAGTGTGATGCAAAAAAGCAAAGGGCTCATACTATCCCCTTGAAAGACGCCCCTCTGGAAGGTGACCTTGTTCGTCGTCAGGCGATGATTCCTAGATGAGAAATAAATCTAGTTTTCCAAAGAGGCATCAGTCTCTCTATGCATCTCACTATGTGTGGATGTACCTTCAAGCTTTCCAACAGGCAGATGATAAGTCAATGACAGGTTGAATCGAAAGCTTTCCGGTAGTCAATCCAGGCCATTGACAGGACGCGCTGATGGGCGGCAGCGTCTTCAGAGACACACCTGTCAATTAGTAGGTTCTCTCGACAGCCTGCTACACCTTTTTTCGAGCCTCGTTGTTCGTACATCTCTCGCCATACAGGCTCAATTCGTCGAATGATCCTGTTGTTTAGGACAGCTGTAAAGATCTTATACAGTGTGTTTAAACAAGTTATTGGCCTGTAATTCTCTGGTCTGGACAAGTTGCCTTTTTTCGGTAGGAGTATAGTGCGACCTAACACCAGCCACTGTGGAATGGGCGTCTCTGACTTTAAATATGAGGTGAATATGCGGGCCAAATGTTGGTGTATAGAAGTAAACTTCTTCCACCAAAAGTTCTTAATACAATCTGGTCCAGCACCGGAAAAGTTCTTTGTGCCTCTAAGTGCTTTTTTTCACCTCTTCGGCAGTGACTGATGGGCACTCCTCCTCAGATTTTATAAGGCTGTCGCAAAACTCCTTGAAGCGGATGATATTGTCAGTATCTTCTTCCAACTCTAGTGTTTTCGGGATCTTGTACACCTCTCTCCAAAAAGTCTCTACCTCCTTGGGCTTGGGTGGATTTTTTACAAAAACAGGGGGATCACTGAAGAGGCGTGATGGGTCAGCAAGAAACTGTTGATTCTCCCTGTTCCATCTCTCCCTCTTCTGTATCCTCCTCCTTGCGTCAGATAACAGCCTTATTTTGTCAACAATATGCTGCTTGATTGTCAGCAGCTTTGACTTGTTCAGTGTGTGATTCAAGGTCCTTAGTTCTTGGGCGAACTTTCGAACCCTTTCCGTGAACGGTCTACCAGATGTTATGTAGTCAATCACACATTGAACGCGGGACGCATTCTGTCTTGCCCATCCAATTTTCTTGTTCAGTTGATGCAAGCGTCTTCTGGTCTTCTGATCCATCGTCGGTTTCAGCCTTCGATCTGAATCAGCCAAAGCTCTCGCAGCACCATAAACTGAGCAATTGATGGTCCAAAGGTCGGACTCTTGCGAGATATCTCCACGAAGGGAGGCATCTATTTCAGCCAAGGCTTAAGAGGAACTTGCATGTTGATGTTCCTCCTTGTACTGAAATTGCGATCATCTTCCAGAAGGTGCCTGCTTTCTGCGGTTGGTCTTAATGTCGTTTCATCTTCGTCTGCAGCTTGCTCAAGCAGCGGTTGAGGAAGCGCTCTGCGTACATATCCATTTTTCCGGAGGTAGTCGGCTTGATTTCGCAAAGACTGATGCGAAGCGTATTGAAGCTCTGGGTGTTTCTGGCACCACAGAGTATGTATACGCGCCATAAAGCCTCGGCGAACAGGGATAATACTGGCATCGTAGCAGTCTAGCACGTCATTCTTAAGTTGATCCGTCCACTGAATGTGGGCGTTTCGCCGGTTCGTCGTCGTGTTTCCATCTAAATTATTTTCAGCACCCCGAACTCTAGGTGGTTTGTTGGTTTCATTGTTGTTCCCACGAGCAGCTAGGGAAAGGGTTTGTCAATCCTTGTAGAGCCCCGCGTGCAAGGATAAGGCTGATACTCTGAGACGTCGCCCGGTATCCCAGAGTCACCGTTAAAGACACCTCACCCAGGTGCCATGCAGCTTTCGGCACGGTTCGCACACTTTCGCTTAGGGGTTATTCCTTCGGGACCATCCCTGGACAATTGTCCGCGACTGCTTATTAATTATTGTAACCATATTCAGCAGAAACCCTTGGTACGGGGACCCTCTATCCGCAACCCGAGGTCGCGTTCGGTGGCTTTGTCATAAGCCCTTCGGTTCTATTCCGAGGGAATCGAAACCGAAACCGAATGGGGGCTCGTCCTTTTAACTTTCAACTATATATATATAGTTAAAAGTTTGTCATAAGGACAACCGCAGGATTTCGTCGGGAGCGGGTGCTAATCTGAAAAACTGCACCCGCTCCCAGCGAAATCGCGGTAAAATTTCAGCTGTAACCACGTCTCACGACCGTGAGATGGGTGGTTACAGTCTGCGCGAATTCAATACGATGATCCGGCGAAAGTCTCGTGCACCCTGAGAACACGGAGCGACCCAAGGACGACCGCCTTCTGCATTCTCCCTGCAAGTGCCTCAGCATTTTGTTGACACGCAGGGATGCTTTTCAGGCTATTAACAAGTGAAACCTTGGCACCTCCAATAGCGCCAATAATCAGGACGATTAGCTTAACAGAATATTCCGGGTATAACCGTCGCAACTCCCTCATAAGGTCTTTATACCTTTCTTTCTTTCCTTTCTCCTTCGCTGTGACGTTTTTGTCCACTGGTGCCGAAAATTCGATAACGAACATGGTTCGTTTCTCGAAGTCAAGAAGAACCATGTCAGGCCTCGAGTGCGCAACAGAAACAATTGTCGAGAATATGAAGTTCCAATATATGCGGCACTTCTCATTTTCGACAATTGACTCTATTTCTCTAGGGGCGTTCAGCGGAGAGGTATTTGGGCTAATGACGTAAGAGCGACAGAGATGGTAATAAAGCACTCTCAGTGCCGCATTGTGCCTTTGGATGTAGGTTGTTCCCGCATGAGCTGGACAACTAGATAGTATGTGTCCTAGATGCTCGGGGTATTCATGACACACTCTGCAGCTATCATCGGGAATATCTTGGCTCAAAATGTGGCGACGGTATGCTAGAGTGGAAATGACACCATCTTGACATGCCAAAAAGAAGCCCTCTGTGCCCGACTTCAATCCGGGTGATCTAAGGAAAGCAAACGTCAGCTCATACGACATCAACTGATCTTCCACATTTCTGTGGAAGATGCCGTGCATCTTCTTGTCGAGGAGCTCTTCGCGGAAGTTTTTCTCCTGTGCATTCTTAATCCGGGCCTTCAGGAGTGAGTATTCAAGATGGATAAGATTTGATGCATTTCGCTCACCCCTGATATTGAAGTCAAGTCCGAGTGTTTCAGCAGCCTCTTCTGCTGCTTTGTAAAGAAACGCCCCTTTGCCTACTTCTTAGTGTTTTCTGACCATTTTAAGGAGAGGATCTTGTCCATTTGCGACAATATGTGCTCTACCCAGAATAATCCTGTTGTGAAGACATTCAAGATTCAGTATTCCACGACCACCTTGACGGCGTGATGTAAAGTCGTGGAACAGAAGACTTACGGTGCATGCTTTTGTTCATGTGCATAACCTTTCGGGACCCGATGTCGAGGGATCTGAGCTCGTCTTTCGTCCATGGAACTACTCCAAATGAATAGAGTACTACTGGGACGGCAAGCATGTTCGTTGCAGATACTTTGTTCCTCGCCGACAGTTCGGAAGACCATATCTGTCGGAGGAGACGTTTGTATCTGCATCGGAGAGTATCCTTTATAGATGTTACGTCCTGAATGCGGCTTTGTGGCACGCCCAGGTATGTATAGGTCTCTCCAGCGCAAAGGTGTCGTATACCGCTTCTGTCAACGAGTTCAGGATCTCCGAGGATGCCGTTAAGTTTTCCTTTCTTCAAATTAACCTTGGCGCATTTCTCTAACCCGAACTCCATTCCAATCTCTTGAGTGTACTCTGTGACAATTTTTAGAGCTAGAGGTAGTTTCTCTTGATTTCTAGCATAGAGCTTAAGATCATCCATGTAAAATACATGAGTTACCTTATGCTTTCGATTTCCAGGTTTGCCACAGAGGTACCCTTCGGAATGGCGAAGTGCGAGAGATAGTGGCAATAATGTGAGGCAAAAGAGGAGAGGGCTCATGGTGTCGCCCTGAAATACACCTCTCTGAAAGGTGATACTGTTAGTGATCACACGATATTTTCCAGATAAGATGGTAAATCTGGTTTTCCAAAGCGGCATTAATCTCTCTATGCATCTCACGATGTGTGGATGAACCTTCAAGCTTTCCAACAGACAGATGATAAGTCTATGGGAGGTTGAATCAAAAGCTTTTCGGTAATCTATCCAAGCCATCAATAGATAGAGATCGTTGATAGGATGCTGCATCTTTACAGGCACATCTATCGATGAGCAGGTTCTCCCGACATCCTGCTACGCCTTTCTTCGAGCCACGTTGTTCATACATCTCTCGCCACACAGGTTCAATTGTCCGAAGAATCCTATCATTTAAGATGGCTGTGAAGATCTTATACAGTGTGTTCAGACAAGTTATTGGCCTGTAATTCTTAGGGTCAGCTAAGTTGCCCGTCTTAGGCAGGAGCACTGTGCGCCTTTCCACCAACGACTCCGGAATAGGCTCTTCCGACTTTAGATATGAGGTGAAAATTCGGGCCAGATGCTAGTGGGTTGAAGGAAACTTCTTCCACCAGAAGGTCTTGATACCATCTGGTCCCGGAGCGGGAAAGTTCTTCATGCCTTTTAATACGTTTTTCACCTCCTCGGTAGTGATAGGTGGGCATTCTTTCTCAGGTGTTATGAGGGCATTGCACAGCTCCTTGAAGCTATTTATGTTCTTTGAGTCTTCTTGAAGTGGATGCTGGACCTCGTAGACTTCTCTCCAAAATGCTTCGACCTCCTCTGGTTTGGGCGGATGGTCGACAGTAATTGGAGGGTCTTGGAAGAGTTTAGATGGATCAGATGAAAATTGTTGATTTTCTCTGACCCACCTCTCTCTCCGCTCTAGACTTCTCCTAGCGTTAGATAGTATTCGTATTCTGTAAACAATATGCTGTCTGATGGTCATTAGCTTTGATTTGTTGATTGTGTGATGACGGATCCGCAGTTCGCACGCGAACCGTCGAACCTTGGCAGTGAAATTCCTGCCAGATGTTATGTAGTCAATCACACACTGAATGCGGGACGCGTACTGTCTAGCCCAACCTATCTTTGTGCTGAGTTGATGCATTCTTCTTTTGGTCTTATGATCAACCGTTGGTTTTGTTTTACGGCTTGCATCTGCCAAAGTTCTCGCTGCATTGTACACACCACAACTAATAGTCCAGAGGTCGGATTCTTCGGAAAAATCTTCACGAAGTTGATCATCCAATTCAGTCAGATCTTTGGGCTTGGGAGAAACCTGAATGTTGATGTTTCTCCGGGTCCTGAAGCATCGTTCTTCCTCTATTGGATGCCTGTTCGCGGTTGGTCTCAGTGTCGCTTCTCTTTCTCTGTTGCCGGCTTGTTCTGGATGCGGTTGAGTAGGCACTCCGCTCATATAACCCCTTTTACTAAGGTTCTCGGCATGGTTTCGCAGACGTTGTTGCGAAAAGTCTGAGAGCTCTGGGTGTTTCTCGCACCACAGAGCATGCAGTCGTGCCATGTAACCTTCTCGTTCAGGGACCATACTGGCATCGTAGCACTCCAGCAGGCCGTCATTGAGTTGATCCGTCCACTTAAAAGTAACAAGATTCCGCCGGTCAATCGCATTGACTCCGTCTTGATTGGCTCCCCCAACTGTAGGGTAGTCGGCATTGTTGTCCGACCCATTGTCGGGAGCCCTGCGCGTTCGATTGTTTTGAACCGCACTTACTACAACTATGTTTGGTGTTGTCATCGTTGTTCCCACGAACAGCTAGGGAAAGGGTTCGTCAATCCTTGTAGAGCCCCGCATGCAAGGATAAGGCTGTATACTCTGAGAGTAGCCGATTTCCCAGAATCACCGTTAGTGACACCTCACCCAGGTGCCATGCAGCTTTCGGCACGGTTCGCACACTTTCGCTTAGGGGTTATTCCTTCGGGACCATCCCTGGACAATTGTCCGCGACTGCTTATTAATTATTGTAACCATATTCAGCAGAAACCCTTGGTACAGGGACCCTCTATCCGCAACCCGAGGACGCGTTCGGAGGCTTTGTCATAAGCCCTTCGGTTCTATTCCAAAGGAATCAAAACCGAAACCGAATATATATATATATATATATATATATATATATTGACCATTTTTTTCAAAATTTGGATAATATTTAGATATAAAAGAATTGCTTCAAAATATTCCAGCTTTTTTGAAAATTTTAGAAATATTTTGAAATCTTCAGAAATATTATGAAATTTTCTTTAGAAACTTATTTTTCCACTGTGGATATCATTTAAAAATTTTCCAGTTGTCTCGAGAAAATTTGCTTTATCCTCATGGAAACATTATATATTAATTATATATATTATATGATATTGACGACCCTGGAATACTTTTGAAAGCAACAAATCCGTAATACAGAATTTCTCAAATAAGCACATATTTGTATTTTGTACTAATTTTTTTTTTAACAAAAATATTTATTAATCTTGCGATCACGGTAGAGATTGGGAATTTTTGAAAAACATGTTCATAAACATTTTATATTTTCGAAACCTTGTGCATATTTTCAATAACAAAAACCTTATAAAATTATTAACACTGCAAAATTTCCAAATAATAAAATTCTCGAATCTTAACACTTAAAAAATTGTTTTCATAATGAGTAAATAATAAAAGAATGAATACAGTGAAAAAACTGTTATTAAAAAAAGTTATTTTGTTTCATTTAATACATAATATTACATTATCCGAAAAAATTTCTATTGTTAATATTTGGGAATTTCATGAGTCAGAAATTTCCTCTCAAGAATCTTTTGTTATCGGAAATTTACAAAATCTGCAATAATAAAGAAATAATTAATTCACTAAATATATTCTCCGAAAATAGAAGGATTTCATTATGCTTATTATTGGATATTTTAAAATCTTTACAATTTTATATCAGGAATTTTCTATTTTCGGGAATTAAAAAATTATTCAATTTCAAATTTTCGGCAATTTTTTTAAAATCACAAATTTAAAAAAATTATCAACAACACTGCTATAAGGAATATAAGGAATTAAAATTTAAGAAGTTGGGAAAAACAAAATATTCGAAACATAAATTTTTCAAAATTGAAATACTACCGACTTGAGGGATCAAACAATAATAATAATAAAAAATAAAATCTAAAAAACTTAATTTCCAACAAGAGTTTAACTTGCAACTAAATATTTGAGATTTGTACAAAAGCCAAGAAGACCATTTATCCACAAAAAAGCAGAATTTTTAACCCGACAGTGAATTTTCAACCAAATAGTTGAATTTTGTATCAAAAAATACGAATTTCCAATCAAATAGTTGAATTTTTTTCTATGCATGATGAATTTTCAACTAAAAAACATAGTTTCACAAGAAAAATGGAATTTTTAAGTTGGAAAATAATTAATTTTCAAATAAGCAAGAAAAACATTTCTCAACCAAACAGTTAAATTTTCATCCTCGAAGATAATTTTTTGAAGAAAAGAAATTATTTTTGACCCAGGCGACATTGTACTAGAATACATTTGTCTACGATGATAGTTGAAATGTTGAATTTTTAAACTGAATAGATAAACAAAGAAGATGAATCTTCTAGCAAAAAGATTACCAAACAGTTGAATTTTAACTGAATGAAAAGATCAATTTTCAACGAAAAAGGGAAAAGTTACATTTTGAATAAAAAAAAAGAAAAATTGTTAAGAAATTTTTTTTTAAATTTTGTTTCAATTAAAAAAATTGAACTAAATTAATTAGAAATTAAGAAATAAAATTTAGGAATTGCAATAGGAACATTTTGTGGCGTTTCTCCAAATTTTATTGTTGAATTTTTATTTAAT
Source organism: Andricus quercusramuli (assembly GCA_932178445.1). Classification (NCBI taxonomy): domain Eukaryota; kingdom Metazoa; phylum Arthropoda; class Insecta; order Hymenoptera; family Cynipidae; genus Andricus; species Andricus quercusramuli. The sequence goes on along the minus strand of CAKNXH010000605.1, from coordinate 171,348 downwards.
TTTCAGGAATTCTATACATTAAAAAAATACTTTCTTATAAAAAAACAAATTTAAAAAAAGCGAAATTTTCAAACAAGAAGAATAATTTCTAACAAAAAAAAAATTAATGTTTTACCGCAAAAGACGAAATTTTTACCAAGTAGAGGAATTTTCAACTAAAAAAAAAAAAATTTTCAACAAAAAAGGGAAAAGTTACATCTTTAACAGAAAAGCGAATTTTTTGTGCAAAGTATCGAAATTAAAAAACAGTGAATTCCGCACTTTTTTTTAACTAAATTATTTTCATATGAAATCAAGAATCTTCAAATCGAAACATGAATTTTAGTGGAGCTTTCAAGAAAAATAGATAAATATTCAACTAAAAACAGAATAGTTCGCTTTTCTCGTGAAAAAATTGTTAAATTTTCAACCAAAAACATGAATTTCAAACGAAGAAATTAGTTTTCTACCAAGAGATTAGGAGAGAGAGATTAGGAATGAGTTTCTAGTTCTATATATTTTTAGAGTCATACAGTTTTATTTTATAATAATTTTTTTTTTTTTGAAAGATTAATCATTTCAGTTTTAACTTACGTTGTTCTAGATGGTTTCACAGATAACAAATTCAACTTTAGTGTGCTTTTTCCGCTATGATGGACAAGCTGAAGTTCTAGGAAAAGCTGTGGGTCGTATGAATTGGTGGTGCTATTTCCCTATTTATTCAATTCTGCAACACGATTTTTTTTATGTAAACAAAAAGAATCTTATTTCAAGCTATTATTTTTTGCGGTATTCCACCAAGAGGTATAAAGTTTCATTAAATAAGAAATTTTATCGAAAAAATACTCAGAAGTCCCAGGCAAGCAGCTTTAAAAATAATTACCAAACACACGTCTTCGGTAGAGATTAGGAATTTCATAAAAACAAGTCCGTAAATATTTTATATTTTTTAAAAATCGAACATATTTTAAGGGACCCAAACGTGATAAAATTTTACCATAAACTCTAAATAGCGCTCCGAGAAATAATGCAATACTATCATGTTTGCTTTTTTTCAGAGGTTTATAATATTTCGTAAAATTAATTTTTAACACGGGAGTTAAAATTTTAACTAAGCAGCATTTTCAAGCAGAATCAAGAAAAATAAAAAAATAAAATAAATTCTTGGATTATCAACCCAAAGAGACAAATATTCGAAAGAATTATTAAATTTTAATCTTGATAATATATATTTTTCACTAGAAAAATTATTTTCAATTCGATAGTCTAATTTTCTACCAAATTGTTCAATTTTTAGTGTCGGCAATTTTATAGTTTTGGATTTCTTAATGTGTTTTAGCGTTATTGAATTTTTTCACTAACTTTTATTAATTGCTATATTATGATTAAGTTCTTCGACATATGTAAAAGATTTTGAAAATATCAAATATTTTCTCAATCTCTTTCATCGCTATTAAAAAGTTCCAAAATGAAAATTAGGGGAAAAATAAGTTTTGTAATAAAATAAAAATTTCGAAAAACTATTTATTTCATAGAAATTTTTTCACTCTTGAATTCAAGCTGAAACTTGATTCATATGAATAGATACAGAAAGTTCAAATAAAGATTTTCTTATTTCAAATGTTTCGAAATGTTTTGAAATATTTCTCAATTTGCTGTAGACATACATTTTTCAGACGTAAATATCATCCAAAATTTCTCTATGAATCTTAAGAAAATTTCTTAATTTTTTTTTCTTGGAAACTTACAAAATTATTTCTTGGAAACTTACAAATTTCTTGGAAACTTACAAAATTATTGAAATGGTTCTACATTTTTTTTCAAAATATTCAGAGAAGTATATTTGGTTTAAAAATTTTGAAATCTTTACTAATTTGAAATTATTTTACAAAAATGTTTTTAAAACTTTTAAACATCCAGAATATGTCTTAAAAATTATTTAAATTTTATAAGAGTTTAAGAAATGCTACAAAATTAAAAACATTGCTTAAAACCTTGCAGATTATTCTCTGACAATTTTGAAAACCTTTTAAAACGGTTTAGGACCTTTCAAGAATTATTATCTTTATTTCTACATTATGCAAAATAGTTGGGAGTTTTCGAAAATGTAACATATTTGTGAACTTGTTTTTTCAAAATTCCCAATCTCTACCGTAGTATTGATATTGACAATTTTTTTAATTGCGTCGTTTTCCTCATAAAATTTAGTATGCAATAAAACTATACATATAACTGTAAAAATTATATACAAACGAAAAAAGAAAAAGTTAGAGATTAGGAATTATTTATCCATTTACGAGTTTTCAGCTTTTTTCCAAATCCCGTGTATTGAATAATGTGATAGAAATATTTTTGAAACTCCATAAGAAAACTGAATGAATACAAAAATAAGTATTTTCAACAAAATGCTTCAATTTTCAACAGAATAATTAAATTTTTTAGATGAAAGTTGAATTTTCAACCTAAAAATAAAAAAACTATTTTTTTACCAAAAAACGAGAATTATCAACTAAAAAAGATTAATCTTGAAAAAATGTAAAAGTTAGATTTTCAGTTAAAAAATTAATTTTCAACAAAAAATTTCAGTTTTTCAATCGAAAAGGAGAAATTTATTGAAAAATTGTATAATTAAATACTTTACGAACATGAAAATTAAATTAAAAAATAATTTGACATACCAGAATCTTCACATTCAGGAGTTTCAATCACTTTGTTGATGCCTTTGTCGACGAAAGATGACTTTTATGTCTGCCTGCTTTTTATTTACTAATCTTTGTGTAAAGAGTCTGAGAAAAACATGATAATTAGGTCAAAAATTTACCTTCGCCCAGATTACATTGTACTAGAATACATTCGTCTGCGATGATAGTTGAGCTTTTGAGATACTTATTTTTTTGAATCTGAAAATCGTTCAAAATACCATTTTCTTCATTTCGGAAAATAAATCTTTAGTTAAAAAGATAAATTTTAACCAGGAAACTGAAATTTCAACTAAGTGCTTTGACTTTCAACTATTATTTTCAAGTAAAAGAAGATGAAATTTTAACTGAAAATGGAATAGTTATATTTTCAGATTTAGTAAATTAAGTGTTGAATTTTGAAACTGATTAGAAAAACAAAAAAGATGAATTTTATATCAAAAAGACCAAATTTTTACCAAACAGTTGAATTTCCAACTGAATAAAAAGATAAATTTTTAACACAAAAGGGAAAAATTACATTTTCAATAAAAAATAGGAAATTAAGAAAAATATATTTTAATTGAATTAAATTAATTGAGAATTAAAAAATAAAATTTAGGAATTGCAATAGGAGAATTTTGTGGTGTTTGTCCAAATTTGATCGTTGAATTCTTATTTTATTTTTATGAATTCTATACACTAAAAGAATAATTTTCTATAAAAAAAAAAATTTTAAATAGCAAAATTTTTAACCAAGAAGAATAATTTTTAACAAAGAAGATTAATTTTTTACCACAGAAGACGAAATTTTTATCAAGTAGACGAATTTTCAACTAAAAAAAAAATTTTAACGAAAAATTTACATCTTCAATAAAAAAGCGAATTTTTTATCCCAAGAATCGAATTTGAAAAAAAAATTTAATTTTCTACTTTTATTTAACTAAATTATTTTCATCTGAAATCCAGAATCTTCGAATCGAAAAATGGAAATTTCAAGTAAAATGGATAAATATTCAACTAAAAACGGAATAGTTAAATTTTCAACGAAAAATGGAAAAGTTACATTTTCAATAAAAAAAAGTAATTTCCTATAAAAAGATTAATTTCAAGAAATAGCTAAATTTTCAACAAAGAAGATTAATTTTTTAGCGCAAAAGTTTACATTTTTACCAAGTAGACGAATTTTCAACTGAAAAAAATAAATTTGAACTAAAAATGGAAAAGTTACATTTTCAATAAAAAAGCGACTTTTTTGTACAAAGTATCGAAATAAAAAAACAGTTAATTTAATTTTTTTTTTCAACTGAATTATTTTCATCAGAAATCAAGAATCTTCAAATCGAAACATGAATTCTTAAATACGCAGTACAACTTTCAACAAAAAAAAAAAAAAAAATTTCAGTCAAAAATTTGCATTTTTCACTAAATTCTTGATTCTACAAGCGAAGAAGATGAATTTTGAACAAGAAAATTAATTTTGGAACAAATAGTTAAATCTTTGAATAAAATGAGGAAGCTTCAATCAAAGAAAAATAAACTTCTTGCATAATAATAGTTAATTTTGTAACCAAAAATATAAATTTGTCACCAAGAAGATCAATGTTCTACCAAAAAAGACAACATTTTCAACAAAATACATGGTTTTGTTTACAAATTGTTAAATTTTGAAACCAAAAATATTAATTTTTTGCAAAACGTTTGAACTTTCAGCCGAATAACTAATTTTCCAACAACAAAATTAATTTTTTGAAAATAGTAAAATTATTAAATAAATAGTCTATTTTGTAACCATACGGTTAAATTTTCCGAAAAAAATAGTTTAATTTTTAACAAGAAAAAAAAAGTTGATTAATGAGGTAATTTTTTGTCAAATAATTAAATTTTTCATGAAACTGTTGAATTTTCAAAGAAATACTTGCATATTCCAAAAAGAAGATGCATGTTTTGCAAAAAAGACGAACTCTCAACAAATTATACGAATTTTCAACCAAGTTATCGAATTTTAATGCCAAAATCATGAATTTTCTTCAAAACAGTTGATTTTCCCACCAATTAGTTAAATTTTTAACCAAAAATGGACTGGTTAAGCTTTTTATTAAAAAGTTAAATTTTAACAAACAAAAAAAATGAATTTTCAACTATATAGTTGAATTTTTAACCAATGAAATGTATTTTCTACCAAAACAGTTGCATTTTCAACTTTGAGTTTGCGTTGATTATTATTAGGTATTTGTATATTTTCATTATATACTAAAAAAAAATCAAGTATTCCTTAGAAATGAAGACATTTGTGCGAACAATTTCACTTTTTTTGTGTAATTTTCGTTCTTGCATCAATTTTGAAATATGTTACTGAAAAAATTTTGACTATAAAAAGCCGTGTTTTCAAATATTATGCATTATCATAGCTTTCTCACTCTTCAATAAAATGCATCAATTTTATAGGTCAATCGATTCGTCTTGAATCAACAAAACTGTTCTATTCTTGCATCAACTTTGAATTATGCTAATGAAAAAGTTTCACTATAAAAGATCCGCTTTTTAAAATATTTAGTGCTAAAAAAAATGCAATATATATTTTTCGGAATCCCTTGGTCAGTTTCAAGATATTGGTGGTGAAAATTTAGACGTTCAAATTTCGTCAATATATCTGCAACCGTTCTCAATTTATCGTGTTCATAAAAAAGTGTGACATCCACACACACACACACACACACACAACACACATGTCCGGAAAATTGCTTGTAATATTGTACTAGATATTTTTAAATTGAGGAAGGTTTAAATAAATGAATTTGAAATTTTTGGAAAATGTTACCATCACAAAGCTTCCTCTATGAGGAAGCGAAAATTATCAAACTCACAAGGCTGGGTGAGATTAGGAATTAAGAATGTCAGAACTACGAAATACAATCATAATTCTCATCCTAGATAATGTATCCAAAATAAAAGAATACAATTTGAATTAAAAAAAAAATTTAATTTAAATTGAAAAAATTGAATTAAAACTAAGTCTCTTTCTCCATTGAATCTCTTCAAATCCTTTAAAATCTTTGCAAATCTTTTGAAATACAATGACCCTACGTAATGGATGGACGTTTCCTATAGCTCAAACAATAAAAAAAACTTATTTCAAGGAATTATTTTGGAGTCTCGTCCGAGCCTTCATTGAGGTAGGACGTGTTTACTTTTCGTCTCGCACGCGAGTGTTTACTACAGCGTATGGTGGTTTAACCCTGTGAACCGCGAGTGTGATCAACTCTATTTTGAAGTGGGTGTGTGTTTAGTGATGAGGTAGTGCATCTGCACTATCTCGACTGTGCATTTTTGTTGTTGTTTTCAAGCAAAGATGGCCTTTGTTCTCAAAAGCCCCAACTCACAAAGTGATGTAATCAAAGTTCAAACCAAACCCAACGAAAATCAAACACAACCCAAGGCATCCTACGCACGAATGGCGCAACAAGTACGGTTTCCTAAGAAAGATCAGGCAGTTGTTACAGATGTTATAGATGGCTTGACAATAAAAGACTACACCCTCGCTATCGGTAAAATCGTCAAACCAGTCAACGTTTTATTCGTTTCGAGAATATCCAATGGAAGAATTTGTATATATCTAAGCAGTCAAGAGCTAGTCGAGCAACTCACAGACACCAACATGAAAGTAAACATTGGCCAACACACTCTTTCATTTTGACCACTTGTATCTAAGGCTAAAAGAGTCATAATATCGAATGTGTGCCCCGTTATTCCTCACTTTGTTATCGATGACAAAATAAAAGCGCTCGACATTACACCGGCTTCTTAAATCACATGCATCAAGGCTAGTATAAATGATCCAGAGTATGCGCACGTAATGAGCTTTCGGCGTCAAGTTTATATTATCCCAGATGACATAGGAAAATTACCAGAGAGCATGAAAATTGAGTTCGACCATACTACCTACTGGATTTTTTTTCCAAGCGACAAAGCTGCTTGCTTCCTGTGCAGAGAAGAAGGTCACCTAGCCAAACACTGTCCAACACTAAACTCTTCTAGTGACTCTATCACGCTTGAACCGAATAACACACAACAGTTCGTAAGTCAAGGACAAGAAATTAATGAAGACACACCGGAAGCAAATGTCCTACAAGGTACTCAAAATCAAGGAGCGGATGGCATGGATACCAATGAGAAGGAAGTTACAGCCACACCCGTGGAAACGGTAGATCAAAATATCCCCCCCAGCGCCGGCACCAAACGAACGTGCAGCGTGATATCTAATTCTACACTATCCAGCAACGAAGAACAAAATAAAGAGCTACGAGAGGACAATACTCCATTTGTGACTCCTAAAAAACGAGCGAGCAAATCAGCTAAAAAACATTGTCCTCAAGATAAAATCGACGTTCAACTTAGCCCAGCGAAAAATTATTTTCTCGTTCATTCCAAAAACTATCAGCTAGATTTCGACAAATTAGCTGCTTTCCTTAAAGAAGCATACGGAAGCAAAGATATACCTGGAGTTGCACACCAATATACCTCTGAAATCTCTAACCGTATAAAAATGCTCAACGACGCTCACCCTCTTGTCTTGGACAGCAGTCTTAAAGCCCGTATCACTAAAATAATCAAGAGGCTTGAATGGTCCGACACAACAAGTGACGTCAGCTCAGTAGAAGATCAAGAAATGTCCGATATCTTCAACTCTCCTTCTCCATCAAAATGAATACTACAACAACCAGACCTCTGAGAATTTTGTATTGGAATGCCAGAAGCTTCCTAAAGCGTAAAGAAGATATTGAAAGAGCTCTACCGAATATTGACATTCTCGTCTGTGTGGAAAGTCTACTTCAACCAAAGATCTCCAACATCAAATTTCCAGGATTCATCAATTACAGGTTAGATAGAACATATGCGACGGGGGTGGTATCATACTTTTGATACGTATGAATTTAGCTAACCGGGAAATTAAAAATTTTGACGTACCACACGAAACATTTGAAATATGCGGAATACAAATTACTAATATTAATCCGGCATTTAGCCTCATCGCCTGTTATAGAGCCCCGGGTCTCGTCTTTACTCTCGAACAATGGGAAAGCCTTTTAATTAATATTAAAAAAGAAAAAAACTGCATATTCGTGGGCGATTTTAACTCACATCACATTAGCAGGAATTGTAATAAAACAGACGCGAATGGAGTAAATCTACTTGAATGCATAGTTAAAAACGATTTGTTTATACATAATTCAGATAGCTATTCTCATATTGACTCTACTTCTACTTCAAATATAGACTTAATTCTCTCTAGTAATAAGATTGCTGAAAAAATAGACGTTCAGGTGAACGATGAAACTTGGGGCTCTGACCATTACCCTATATATGTCAATGTAAGCGTAGAAAGACACATCTATCACAAAAAAAGTCACAAAATCAGATCTACTCAAACCAATTGGAACAATGTTACGCAGAAATTAGATAGCTCATACGAAAACTTCTTATCAAGTAACTATGACAATCTCAGCGCTAGTCACAAATATGAATACTTTGTTAACCATTTAACCGAAATCATCACTAGGAATACACCAAAGAAAAAATTCGTAAATATTAAAATACACCGAAATCCTGTTCCATGGTGGGACGAGGAGTGTTCCGAAGTCAAAAATCAAAGGAACTTCGCGTTTAGAATTTGGGAAAACTCTAAAGATCTCAATGATTTTATCGAATACAAAAGACTAGTAGCTCTAGCACGAAAAACCTTTAAAAGAAAAAAAAAAGAAAGCTTTGTAAAATTTTCTAGCACTATTAACTTACTAACTGACGGTCGTTATGTATGGAACACAAGCAAAATACTAAAAAATAAATGGATCAAAGTCAATGTCTCACGTGTTCCAGAGAATTTACAACTCCACAAAAAACTTGAAGCACTTAATAAAATATGTCCTCCAATTAAATCACCACCCGATACCAGTTACTTACCGGACTGCCAGTCCAATGATTTTCTTGATAGGCCTTTCGACTTTGCTGAATTTAATCAAGCTTTAGACTCTCGGAACACAGACTCATCCCCGGGCTTAGATGGCATAGACTACTTTACATTAAAAAAGCTCCCAATAAAATACAAGCTTCTTCTCTTAGACATCTTTAATGAAATGTATGGTTCCAGTGATTTTCCAAATGATTGGAAAAAATCATATATACATCTGATTTCGAAACCTGATAACAAAGGCTATAGGCCCATCGCTCTTACCTCGTCCCTTTGTAAATTGTTTGAAACATTGATAAAAAATAAATTTCAATGGTGGGTAGAAAACCAAAATATACTGCCTAATAGTCAAAGTGGCTTTCGTAAAGGGCAATCGTGCCAAGACAATCTATTAAGTTTAACTATGTGTATTCAAACAGCTTTTTGACAAAGTAAAGATATGTACGTAGCCTTTCTTGATGTTAAAGGCGCCTTTGATAATGTAAATATCAGATTGCTACTCGATAAACTTGCGAAAATAGGATGTCCCCTCATGTTGGTTAAATTCATTAGCTTCATAACAATGGAAAGATATATATACGCAGACGAGCTCAGCGAACCTAAAAAGACATTCAAAGGAGTTCCCCAAGGAGGAGTATCAAGTCCGCTTTTATACATTATTTACGTAGCCGACATTATCAAAAACATATCGAATCGGGTCTCGATTTCTCAATTTGCAGACGATATTGCGCTATATTCGAGTAATCTGAAGTCACTACAAAAAGCAATAAATATAGTGGAAAATAATCGCGCTGACGTAGACCTATTTCTGGCCTCTGAGAAGACCGTCCTCTTGCATTTTAATAATCGTAATATTGAACCAGGAGAGTCAGAAATTCAAGTAGGTGAATCAATAATCAAATCCACCGAATCTACCGGATTCCTCGGAATAATATTTGATTACCAGCTCTCATTTGTTCCACAACTCAATAAAGTCAAGTCGCGATGTGACAGAGCTTCTAACATAATCAAGTATCTACAAGGAATCTGGTGGGGAGCAGACCCCTCTACTCTACTGACCTTTTACAAAAGGTATGTGAGGTCTATACTTGATTACGGCCTTTTTATATACTATCCTACGCGAAAGGTCCAGCAAAAGAAATTAGAAAGTATCCAGTACAACGCGATAAGATTAGCTCTGGGATTCCGCAAAACGACACCCATCAACATTTTATTAGCAGAGTCAAAATTACCGTCAATTTATGAAAGGGCTAGATTCCTAGGCAGCACGCACGTCTCAAAAATCCTATCAAACGAAAGCTTACTTGTCAATAAAACTGTAAAAAAATATTGTGCACCAACAAAAAAATATAAAGGAAAAAAGAAGCGTTTATTTGAAACATGCATTCAGAACGTATCTTGCTTGGCTAAAAATATGATTAAATCACAAAATTACAACATGTACTCCTATAACTACGACATAATTTCTACCCTTGTACCTTTCAAAAAGCTCAATAATCAACACGAAAGCTTAAACAAGATATGTAATGTACTGAACTCTCCTACCACCAATATATTTTATACGGATGGAAGCAAAAGCTCCACCTCTCTGTCAACCGGATCGGCATGCGTGGACACAAAGAATAATATTGTTATCAAAAGAAGCCTTTCTAAAAAAACCTCCATTTTCACAGCAGAATGTATCGCGGTAAGGGATGCTCTAGACTTAGCTCTTAACTACGCCGATGTCTGCAACATCGTTATGTGTGACTCGCTGAGTGTACTTGAAAGCTTACAAAGGCCTCTTTACAACACTAAATCCAATTTCTACTTATATGAAATCAAACGCAAATACTTGGAATTTCAACAAATCAAAAGTGAAACTGGAGATATCCAACTGTACTGGATTCCCTCTCACTCAGCGATTTCGGGAAACGATGTTGCAGATACACAAGCTAAAATAGCTGCGAACTGCAGGCCTAGAGATTTAGATAAACTTCCGTTTACAGACCTTGCAGAAAAGTTCAAACATGATATGTACAATAATACAAATGATGTACTTCATAACGCATATCCTGACAAAGGGAAAATTTATTTTGAACAATTCTATACAGATTGTAAAAAGCCGTGGTTTCATAAAAAAAGGATCTCGAGAGACCTAATTGTAACGATTAATCGTCTCCGCGCGAATCATTATAATCTCAACGCCTCCCTAGCAAGAGTCTCTATTATAAGCGATCCTAGCTGTCCATGTTCTTATAACACTCAATACATAGACCACATATTATGGCATTGTCCTTTATACGCAGATCAGAGAGTTATAATGAACAACCAGCTACTACAATTAAATCTACAACCACCGCTTAGTACAAACATGCTAATTAAAGAGCCTAATGTTACAGCGTGCTCCTACATACTCAATTTTCTGAAAAATTGTTCTCTGCGCATCTAGTATGACGCACATTGTAATTGTAAATATATTACTGCGTTTTAACCCAAAGCTCAAAGTCACATACTTATGTATTATACTCATCAATGTATATTATTTCATTTAATTTAATTCTCCATATTGTATAGCGAATAAATCTGTATTGATTTGAAAGCTTAATAATAATAAAAAAAAAAAGGAATTATTTTGCTTCGGTATTTCTTCGAGAGGTAAACAGTTTTATTAAATAATACATTTTATTAAAGAAATACATGAAACTCCTAGACAGGCAGCTTTAAAAAGGATTACCAAACGCATGTCTTCAGTAGAGATTATGCATTTTGTAAAAACAAGTCCATAAATGTTTCATATTTTCGAAACCTCCTACATATTCCGAGTCACGTGAACATAATAAAATTTTTAATAACGCTGCGAGAAATCAAGCAATTTTGTCGTATAATAAATTTAATCGGAGAGATGCACAAAATTTGTTTGTGAGATTAGGAATTAAAATGGTCCAAATCACAGAATATTAATGAATCTCTATCCAATAAAACTCATTTTTCAAAAGAAATTCAACTTTCAAATGACCAGTTAAATTTTTGCCCAGAGAGATGAAATTTTAACTAAGAAACATTTCTCAGTCAAAAGAAAAATTGTTTGAAAATAAATTGTTGGGCATCTCACCCAAAAAGAAAAATTTCCAACAAAAATGTTTATTCTCAAGACGCGAACAATTACATCAAATATAGTACTTATATATTTTCAATATTAAAAAAAATCATGCTTCGAACAAAATAGATAATTTCGTTGAAAAATTAAGAAACGATATTGGTATGTCATGGTAGGTCATGAAAGATTCTTCACTTGGGCAATCGATGCATCTCGAAGACGAGAACAAATAGACTGCAAATCGTATTCTTGTATTCTGAATATTAAATCAAAATATGTCAAAAAAGTAGATATGAAAATTTATGTCATTACAAAAAACAGGAAAAAATGCCAAATTTGGACAAAATACTTCTAAATGTCTGTACTCAAATTAAGAAAACCCAAATAAAAAAAGGAAGACAATCTCCTTCCTTTCTTTTCTTCCCTCTACAGTGTCTTTTTTCTAATCACCATAAAAATTATAATATTCCAACGTTCAAGAGTCTGTTGAAAAACCTTTTCAAAGCCATAAAAAACAGAATTTCCAAAAAGTTAAAACCCACGAGATAAGAAAATGTTTATTTCTCAGCATTTCACCCTCAAAACTGCATGTTCGACATTGAATATAAATGTAAAATCGAATTCATTCTGAATTAAATTTCTCAATTTTTAATTCCCAATTTCACCCAAAGTTGTGCGTTTATTAATTTCAAAAATTGATGCATCGGAGTTATGTGCATCTTGCTGATAAAATTTATTATGCAATAAAACTATCCATTTCTAAAAAATGTGAGCGATCTAAAATGCTGACTTTAAAAAATGAAAAACTTCATCAACATGTTTTCACCAAATTCCTAATCTCTAACGAAATTTGTTCTGAAAAATGAAATATTTATGAACTTGTTATTGAAAAATTTCTAATCTTTACCGTGGTCGCGAAATTGATAAATTCCCAATTTGCTATTCTTCTTCCAAAAAAATTCGGTATGCATTAAAACTATTCATGTAGCTTTAAAAAAAGTTTGCAAACTGAAAAGTGTTTCTTAGTCTCTTCCAGCGAAATTAAAAAGCTTTAAATCACAAATTCTGAAAAATAATGTCTACACTATCGCGCGTGTGTAGTTTTTCCCTCTGAAGAAACGAATAATTATTTAAACAAAATAAAACTTTCGAAAAACTGTTTATTTAAAAAAATGTTTCAACGCTTAATTTCAAGCTGAAACATGATAGATATGAATAGAAACAGACACTTGAAATGGAAATTTTGTTATTTCACAGGATCTTATGAAATATTAGAAAAAATGCATTTCAGTTTGAAAGATATTTAGGAATTTCAGATTTTTTAAATAAATTCAAAAATATTGCATACATTCGCGGAAATCTTTGTAAGTTTTCAAATATTTTCAATCTCTTCAAAGCTTTTAAAACTCTTAAAAATTGTCGAAAATTGTTCTTAAAATTTTGAAAAATTTCTAGAAAAAAAATAGAAATAAAAAAAGTCTTAAAAATGTTTAGAAATATTTTTAAACTTTCTTCAGAAATTCATTCTTCCAAATTGAATATCATTAAAAATGTCTCCAGGAATCTTAAGAAAATTTGTTTTTCTTTATAGAAACTTTGAATTTTGCATATTGTAACATAATTGTTCCCATTATAAAGCTTCCTCTATTATAAAGCGAAAATGATCAAACTCACAACGTTTGGTGAGATTGGGAATTAGAAATGTCAGAATCAAGGATGAATCTCATCCTGATAAAAAAAAAATATATATATATATATTTTAAACTTGCTCAATTATTTTCCAAATTAATAGTTGTTCAATTTTCATTCATTAATCGAAAAAGTTGGTTCCAAATCTTTTTAAATATTCTTCTAAAATTCATTTTTAAAAATAGAAAATCATTTTAAAATTTTCCAGCAAACTTCGAAATTTTTTTTTATTTCCTTTAAAACCTTCGAAGATCCTTAAAAAGACTCAAAATTATGTTTCGAAACCTTTGGAAATCTAAATTTAGTTGTTTAGATTTCAAAATATTTCCCAGCTTTCAATTACGTTTAGTTTTTCTCAAAAATTGTAAATATTTCTTAAACTAGCTCAAATTTTTCCTAATTGATAATTGTTAAATTGTTATTCATGCATTAAAATTCAATAATTTTACTCACATTCATTCAAAATTTGTTGAATAGAATAATTAAAATTGTAAAAAAATATATTATCAAAAAGTTATACAAATTTTTGAATTGTAGAAATTTATACTTTATTGTTAATTTTTTTACTCTTCTACAGGAAAATACATATGAAAAATGAGCTATTTGTATTGAACTGTATTTTATTGTTGAATTTTGTACATTTTATTACAAAAAAAGTACAGATTTTAATAAGAAAATACGGTTGTAGAAATTTTGTGCTTTCTTGTAAAAATATTTTCCACCAGAGAAGTTCATGAGTATTATATTTTCGAAATCTATTTTTTATTTTTGAAATCTATTCTCGTAACTACGGTAGAGATTGGGAATTCCTTCACGAAATTTTCATAAAACTTCGTACATATGTCGAATTACATTATCATAATGTCGAGTTCACTGAAGCTTCCAAAAAAAGTTGGGAGAGATTAGGAATGACTATAAATTTTAATATTTGGTTGAAAATTTAACAATTTTCTTAAAAGGACATCATGTTTTTTTGCAAGTTCAACTTTTTTGTTTAAAATTCGCCTTTTTGGGTTGAAAATTCAACAGTTTTCGTAATATATTAACCTTTTGTTTAAAATTCATATTTTGTTGCTGATAAGTCAACTGAAATCTTTTTGGAGGAAAAATATTTTTTTTCTGAGGATTTGTCTTCTTAATTTGAAAATTCATCTTTTTTGGTAGAAATATTGCATCTTCCTTGGAGAAAAATGCAACTGTTTTGTTGGAAATTCAACTATTTCCTAGGAAATTCACTTCTTGCTTAGAATTTTTATTCTTCTGTAGGAAATCTTTTTTTTGAAAATTTGCCTTTTTGATTTATAATATTTTTTTACAATAAAATTAATCGAAGAGATGAATACACATGAATATACATGATGAATCTTTATCTTATAAAATTAATTTTTAATACGGAAGTTAAAATTTCAACTAAACAGCATTTTTGAGCAGAATCAAGAAAAATAAAAAAAATAAATAAGTTTTTGAATTTTCAACACAACAAGACAAATATTCAATAGAATTATTAAATTTTAATCTCGATAATATATATTTCTCACAAGAAAAATTATTTTCAAATCGATAGTTCAATTTTCTGCCAACTTGTTCTTAAAAAAATTTGTTTATTTTCTTGGTAAATTTAAAAATTATTAAAAAGGTTCTATATTTTTTTCGAAATCTTCAGAGAAGTATATTTGTTTGAAAAATTTGTTAAATCTTCACAAATTCGAAATTATTTTTCAAAGATGTTTTTGAAAGTTTCAAGCTTTCAAAATATATCTTTAGAATAATTCAAATTTTACAAGAGTTCAAAAAATGCTGCAAAATTAAAAATATCGCCTTAAGACCTTGCAGATTATTCTCTAATAATTTTAAAAAATTTTCGAAATGTTTTAGAACATTTTGAAAATTATTATCTCTATTTCTACGTTATACGAAATAATTGGAAGTTTCCAAAAATTTAACATATTTGTGAACTTGTTTTTATAAAATTCCCAATCTCTACGGTAGTATTGATATTGATAATTTTTTCCATCGCGTTTTTTTCCCGATAAAATTTAGTATACAATAAAACTATACATAATACTATAAAAATTATATGCAAACGAAAAAAAATTCCGAAAATAAAAATTTAGAGGTTAGGGTTTTTTTATCTACTTGTGAGTTTTTAGCTTTTTTCCAAATATCGTGTATTGAATAATGTAAAACAAATATTTTGGAAACTTCTTAACAAAACTGATTAATTAAAAAAATAAATATATTTCGAAGAAGATTCACAATTTTTTAACAATTTCGATTTATGTCGGTATTTTACTTGGGAAATCTGTGTTTTATGTTAAAAATAATAACACTTAAGTGAGAATACAATTTTTTCAATCAATGTTATGCTCGCGTTTTGAATTGGAAATTAGTGTTTTTCGTAGAAAATCGCTACCTCTAATAAAAAATCAGTAATTTTTGAAAAATGAATTTAATTTTCAAAATTCCCTCATGTTTCTTTGTCTGATTTTTCGTTTTCCTTGATCATTAATATTCAAATACAAGCTTTTATAAACGGAATAAAACATTACTCCAGACACAAATTAAAAATTTTAAAATTTCTTAATTTGTTTTAAGCAAAAAAAAAGCGTCTTCTTTTATAAAAGATGGCTTTTCAACAAAATACTTGAATTTTCAACAAAATAATTAAATTTTTCAGATAAAAGTTGAATTTTCAACCTAAAAATATAAATTCCCAACAAAAAGTGTCACAGTTCTTATTTCAATAAAAATGCATGAAATTTATAAAAATCATATTGTACGTCATATTGGATCCGCCATTTCGAATTTTCAGAAGCTGACCTCAGATTCGTTATTAGAGACCCCAAAACCCCTTAGATGCCAAGTTTCATGAAAATCCAGTATTGTTTGAAAACGCGTCCGCCATTTTGAATTTTAAAAAACCGAATACAGATTTGTGATCAGAGACCCCCAAAACCCCCAGATGTTTCAGCATTCAGATTTATGAAAATCCATTTATTCCTTGGAAACTCGTCCGCCATATTGGATCCGCAATTTTTATTTTTAAAATCTGACTTCAAAATCATTATCAGAGACCTCAGAAACCCCCAGACGTTAAGTTTAATGAAAAACCATTATTTCTTTCGAACTCGGCCGCCATATTGTATTTTGATAAATTGAATTTGGATTCGTGATCAGAGACCCCTCCCCCCAGATGATTCAGATTCATGGAAATCCATTTCTTTATATCCGTCGACGATATTGAATCCGCCATTTTGAATTTTTGAAATCTGACTTGAGAATCCTTCTCAGAGACCTCATAAGCCACCCAGATGCCAAGTTTAATGAAAATCCATTATTGTTTGAAAAAGCGTCCGCCATTTTGAATTTTCCAAAACTGACTTCAGATATGTGATCAGAGACCCCCAAAACTCGCAGATGTTTCAGCATTCAGATTGATGAAAATCCATTTATTCCTTGGAAACTCGTCCGCCATATTGGATACGCAATTTTGTATTTTTGAAATCTGACTTCAAAATCATTATCAGAGACCTCAGAAACTCCCAGATGTCAAGTCTCATGAAAAACCATACTTTTTTCAAAAATTGCCCGCCATTTTGAATTTTCAAAAATTGTCTTGGGACTCATGACCAGAGACTCCAAAAACCCCCCAGATGGTTCATGATTCAGATTCATGGAAATCCATTTTTTTATAGTCGTCCACGATATTGGATCCGCCATTTTGATTTTTTGAAATCTGATTTTTGGTTCATTATCAAAGACCGCGAAAACCCCCAGATGCCAAGTTTCATGAAAATCTAGTAATTTTTTGAAAACAAGCCCGCCATTTTGAATTTGTCAGATCTGGCTCCAGATTCGTAGTCAGCGACACCAAAATGAAAATCCATCATTTTTTAAAACTCGTCCGCCATTTTGAATTTTCAAAAACTGACTTTAGATTCGTTATCAGAGACCACAAAACCCTTAGATGCCAAGTTTCATAAAAATTCATTATTTTTTGAAAACTCGTCCCCCACATTGGATCCGTCATTTGGAATTTCCAAAAACTGACTTCAGATTTGTCATCAGAGACCCCAAAAACCCCGGATGATTCATGATTCAGATACGTGAAAATCCATTTTTTTATACTCGTCGACGATATTGGATACGCCATTTTGAATTTTGAAATCTGACTCCTGCTCCGTTATCAGAGACCCCAAAACCCCCTAGATGCTAAGTTTGATGAAAATCTATTATTTTTTGAAAACTTGTCCGCCATTTTGAATTTTTCAAATCTGGCTCCGGATTCGTAGTCAGCGCCCCCGAAACCCCCAGAGTGACAAGTTTCATGAAAATCCATTATTTTTTGGAAACTCGTCCGCCATTTCGAATTTTCAAAAACTGACTCCAGATTTGTGATCAGACCCCAAAAACCCCCAGATGATTCATGATTCAGATTTATGGAAATCCATTTATTTTTTTAAAAATTGTCCGTCATATTGGATCCGCCATTTGGAATTTCCAGAAGCTGACCTCAGATTTGTGATCAGCGACCCTCAAAACCCCCAGATGATTCAGCATTCAGCTTGATGAAAATCCATTTATTCCTTGGCAACTCGTCCGCCATATTGGATCCGCCATTTCGAATTTTCAAAAACTGACTCCATACTCATGACCAGAGACTCCAAAAACCCCCCAGATGGTTCATGATTCAGATTCATGGCAACCATTTTTTTATAGTCGTCCACGATATTGGATCCGCCATTTTGAATTTTTGAAATCTGATTTTTGGTTCATTATCAAAGACCCCAAAAACCCCTAGATGCCAAGTTTCATGGAAATTCATTATTTTTTGAAAACTCGTTCGCCACATTGGATTCCTTATTTCGAATTTTCAAAAGCTGACTTCACATTCGTGATAAGATACCCCAAAAACCCACCCAGATGCCAAGTTTCATGAAAATCTAGTAATTTTTTGAAAACAAGCCCGCCATTTTGAATTTTTCAGATCTGGTTCCGGATTCGTAGTCAGCGACACCAAAATGAAAATCCATCATTTTTTAAAACTCGTCCGCCATTTTGAATTTTCAAAAACTGACTTCAGATTTGTCATCAGAGACCCCAAAAACCCCCCAGATGATTCAGGTATGTGAAGAAAACATAAATTTTTTGCAGTCTATTTATTAATTGTGTGCGAAATTACAAATTTTATTATTATTTTGTAATTAAATAGTGATCTTAGAATGGCTTGGTACTGCATCTTTAGCCTTTCTGTGCCATTTATTTTAGTCTCGCTTATGGACACCAGCCACCTGAACAGAAGCCTGTGCAACAAGAGTCTTTTGAGGTTGGACTCGCTGGTGTACATCTACATCTTGAGCTGTCACAATGCTGGCCTGCGCGGTGTTCGCATGGGTTCGTTGGAGGTGGCTGCGGGGCCGCCACTGCACTAGAAATTAGTGTCAACACCAGAAGAAAGATTAGCACAGATTTGGCAGATGTCATTTTCGTCAACTGAAAACAAATAAAAAACACAAGTGAATCTATGGAGTTTGCAAATATTAGTGTGAAAAGGTTTCAACAGAGGTTCAACAGAGGTTCAACAGAAAATATTTAACGTCTTTTCAGATTAGATGGAGCTATGCAAGAAAAATTATTTTGAATAATTTTTTTCCTGAAAAAAGATCTCCTTTTACTCAGCTGGGAATTAAACCACAGAAACTACCAATGTCCGGTCAGGTGCCTTTTCATTAAGCTACTAGAAAGATCTGGAGAAAACACTTTTTTCAAAAATAATCGCATTATTTTGCTAGATGGTACAAATCAAATTTTTGAATGGATCTGTATTATCATTAGAGAATAACATAATATATTTAACTTCTTTTCAGACTACATGGAGCCATGAATTGAAAATTATTTTAATTAATGTTTTTCTGAAAAAAGATCTTTTCCGTTCGCTCCGCTAGGAACCAACCCACAGGACTACTGGTTTTCGGTCAAGTGCTTTCCCATTAAGCTACTAGAGAGATCGAGAGAAGAACCTTTTTTCAGAAATGAAAGCACACAACAAAATTTATGATTTCCGGTTAAGCTGTTCAAGCTTTCGCATTAAGCTACTAGAGAGATCAAGAAAAGAAACATTTTTCAGAAATAAACGCATTATTTTGCTACACGATTCGAATCACATTTTTCAAGGAATCTGTATTATCATTAGAGAATAACAGAAAATATGTAACGTCTTTTCAGACTATTTGGAGCTGTGCAACAGAAATTATTCTAAATCATTTTTTTCTGAAAGAAGATCTTCTCCTTTAATTCCGATGATAGTCGAACCACAGATCTTCTGATTTCCGATCAGGTGCTTTCCTACTAAGCTACTAGAGTTATGTTATTATTATTATGTTATTCTCGAATGATGATATATATTCTTTGAAAAATGTGATTCGTACCATCCATATGCGTGTATTTGTGAATATATATGTGAATAATGCGTGTATTTCTGAAAATGGTTTCTTCTCTCTTTCTCTCTAGTAGCTTAGTTGAAAATTTATGTTAAAATAAAAATGTAAAAAATGTATAATTTCGGTTTTTACTTACGTTTTTTCAGGTAATTTCACAGTAGATAGTTTTTTTTACAATAATGGACAAGCTGAAGTTGCAGCAAAAGCCCTGGGTCGTTACCAAACGCGTGTCTTCGGTAGAGATTAGTTATTTTGCAAAAAAATGTTAAATTTTTTATATTTTTTATGCTTTGTCAAAACCGTTTAATAGTGCTGAATGAGATTAGGAAATACATTCAAGTTCGCATACATTAAAAAAAAGAAAAACTCACGACTTTTGTAGAGATAATGATTTTTTTTTAACGATTATATATTTTTTCTATATTTTATAAGAGGAAAAGTTCAAAAACAAAAACAAGTTCATAAATATTTTATATTCTCGAAACCTCGCTCATATTTTGCGTAACTTGAACATGATAAAATTTCACTGAAAATGTGTGTTCTTTTTATTTTCTATTTACTAAATGTATTTTCTTGATAATTTGGAGAAACTATAAGGCATGTTAGAACTCAAAAATCTCAAAGTATGCACTGAAGAGGTCCTTCATTGAAAAAAAAATAAATAAAAAAAAAATCTTTGAACATTTTAAACAACGCTTGAAGAAATGTAGGCAATACTTTTCAATTCCTATATATTTTTTTGAAGTATATAATTTTAGCGTACAATAAATTTGATTGGAAGTGAGATTAGGAATAAAAATTGTCCGTGTCACGAAAAACAATTATGAATCTTTATCCCGTAAAATTAATTTTTAGCAAAGGAGTTCAACTTCAAATCAACCAAATGGATTTTTACCCAGAGAATCAGTTAAATCAGTTTAAATTAGACTTTCAGATTTTTTTAATAAATACAATTTTTTTTACATTTACGGAAATTTTCTAAATTTTAAAAATATTTTTAATCTCTTGAAAACTTCTAGAATCCCCAAATATCTTTAAAACCTCACCCAAATTGTTCTTACGATATAAAAAATCTTCAAATGTATAAAAAACATATGAACTTGTTTTTAAAAAATTCCTAATCTCACCCAAAGTTGTGAAATTGATAATTTTTTTAATTGCTGAGCCCGAGTTTTGAAAATTTCACAAAATGTTATAAAAAATTCGAACCATTAAAAAATATTTAATATTTTCAGAACTCTGTAAATTCTTAAATATCTTTTTCTAAATCGCTTAAAGTTTTTTCAATTTTGAAAAGTGTTTATAGGTTGAAAAAAATGGTTTTAAAATCTTCCAGACGTTTTCTCGACAATTTTAGAATAATAATTTTTTAAAATAATAATTCAACTATTCCATGTTTGGTTAAAAATTTAACTTCTTCAGTTGAAAATTCAACTATTTGGTTGAAAATTAATTTCTTCGGTGGAAAATCAGTTCTTTTGTTAAAAATTATTAACTTAACTAAACATTCAAGTAAATTTTGAATCCAAATTTTTTAAATAAAAATTTGATCTTTTTTGTGGAAAATTCACTTGCTTATTTGAAAATTTAACTATTCTATTTTTCGTCAAAAATATTTTTTGATAGCTATTTTATTTTTTTTTTTTTGAAAATTCAAGTATTTTGTTAAAAATTATTTTTTTTTTCGTTCGAAAATGACTCTTTTTGGTTAATAAGTCATTCTTAAAATTGAAAATTAATTCTTTCAACCAAAAGATTTACTATTCCAATTGTGCTTAACATTTTTTCTTGGATGGATTATTAATTTTTTTCGGTTGAAAAATCATTTGTTTGGTTCGAAATTTAACTGTTTTCAATTTATTTTGTTAGAAATTGATTCTATTCACTTTAAATTAAATAATTCTATTTTTTGTTGAAAATTTTATATTTGTTAGTTGAAAATTTGTCTTTGTTTTGGTAGAAAATTTATCTTCTGTGTTGAAAATTCAACTATCAGGTTGGAAATTGCATTAAAATTAAAATATTTGGTTAAAATGTCATATACTTTATTTAAAAATTAGACTTTTTTGATAGAAAATTAATCTCTTTTGGTTATAAATTGATTTCTTCGGTCGAAAATTAGTTTTTTTGTTAAAAATTAATTCTTTAAACTAAAAATTCATGTAAATTTTTTATCCAATTTTTTTTTAAAACATGGAATTTTTTTGGTGGAAAACTTATTTATTAAATTCCAGTTCTCTTTTCAACAAAACAGCAGAATTTTCAAATAGAAAGCACGACTTTTCAACAAAATGAAATAAATAAAAAAGTGTAATATTTGATATTTCAACCAAGATGGATGAAATTTCATTTTAAAAAAGATGAATTTTAAAATGAAAAAGACGGATTTTCAACAAATAAAGATTTTTCCGTAATATAAGAAGAAAGTTCGAACCGAAATTGTTCAGCCTGGAAGCCAGAAGACAAATTTTTGTACCAAAATTGAATTTTCAACCAGAAAAATAGGAATTTTTAGCAACAAAAAATAATTTTCAACAAAATAGTAAAATTTTTAACCAAAGAGATATAACAAGTTTCATGAAAATGTATTTTTTTTAACTGGTCTGCCATATTGGATCCGCCATTTCGAAATTTTAAAAGCTGACTTCAGGTTCGTGATCAGAGACCCCAAAAACCCCCAGAGTGACAAGCTTCATGAAAATCCATTTATTTTTTGAAAAATTGTCCGCCATATTGAACCCGCCATTTCGAAATTCAAATAACTGAGTTACAGATTCGTGATTACAGACCTCAAAAACCCCCAGATGTCAAGTTTCATGAAAATCCATTATTTTTTGAAAACGCGTCCGCCATTTTGAATCCTCAAAAACTGACTTCAGATTTGTGATCAGAGACCCCTAAAACCCCCAGATGATTTATGACTGAAATTTATGAAAATCCATTTATTTTTAAAAAACTCGTCCGCCATATTGGATCCGCCATTCTGTATTTTTTAAATCTGACTTCAGAATCATTATCAGAGACCTCAAAAACCCCCAGATGTCAAGTTTCATGAAAATCCATTATTTTTGAAAAACTCGTCCGCCATTTTGAATTTTCAAAATCTGACTTCGGATTCGTGATCAGAGACTCCAAAACTCCCCCACATGATTTATGATTCAGATTAATTGAATTTTTTTTTAACTCGTCCACGATATTGGATCCGCCATTTTGAATTTCCGAAAGCTGACTTCAGATTCGTGATCAGAGACCCCAAAAAAACCTAGATGCTAAGTTCCATGAAAATTCATTAATTTTTTGAAAACTCGTCCATCATATTGGATCCGCCATTCTGAATTTTCAAAATCTGACCTCAGAATTGTTATCCGAGAGCGCAAGAACCCTCAGATGTCAAGTTTCATGGAAATCCATCATATTTTGAAAACTCTTTTGCTATATTGGATCCACCATTATGAATTTTCAAAAATTGACTTCAGATTCGTGATCAGAGACCCCAAAAACCCCCAGATACCAAGTTCCATGGAAATCCATTGATTTTTTAGAAACTTGTCCGCCATAATGGATCCGCCATTCTGAATTTTTGGAATCTGACTTGAGAATCATTATCAGAGACCTCATAAACTCCCAGATGTCAAGTTTAATAAAAATCCATTTTTTTCAACTTGCCCGCCATTTTGAATTTCCAAAAATTGACTATAGGTTCATGATCATAGACCCCAAAACCTCCAGATGATTCATAATCCAGATTCATGAAAATCAATTCTTCTTCTGAAAACTCGTTCACGATATTGAATCTTCCATTTTGAATTTTTGAAATCTGACTTCAGATTCGTTATCAGATTCCCCAAAAACCCTCAGAGACCAAGTTCCATGGAAATCAATTGATTTTTTCAAAACTTGTCCGCCATATTGGATCCGCCATTCTGAATTTTTGGAATCTGACTTCAGACTCATTATCAGGGACCTCATAAACTCCCAGATGTCGAGTTTAATAAAAATCCATTTTTTTAACTTGCCTGCCATTTTGAATTTCCAAAAATTGACAATAGATTCATGATCATAGACCCCAAAAACCTCCAGATGATTCATGATCCAGATTTATGAAAATCGATTTTTTTTCTGGAAACTCGTCCACGATATTGAATCTTCCATTTTGAATTTTTGAAATCTGACTTCAGATTCGTTATCAGGCGCCCCAAAAACCTCTAGATGCCAAGTTTCATGAAAATCTATCCATTTTTTGAAAACACGCCCGCCATTTTGCATTTTTTTTAATGTGGATCCGGATTCGTAGTCAGTGACCTCAAAAACCCCAGAGTGACAAGCTTCATGAAAATCCATTCTTTCTTGAAAAATCGTCCACCATATTGGATCCGCCATTTTCCAATTTCGGCGAATTACTTGTTTCATTTGTGAATTTCCGAAAATTTACGTACATAAATGAAGACCCCCCCCCCTTCCGGAAAAAAATCGTAACAAAATCTGTTGACCTCTCCCTGCCACTTTAGCTTTTACAAAATTTTAGTACGGTCCCCAATTGGTACACGTTCCCTAAAGGGGTAAGTAAAAAAAACATAAATTTTTTTGCAGTCTATTTATTAATTGGGTGCAAAATTACAAATTTGAATATTATTTTGTAATTAAATAATGGTCTTAGAATGGCTTGGTACTGCATCTCCAGCCTTTCTTTGCCATTTATTTTAGCCTCGCTTATGGACACTTGCCATCTTTACACATGCCTGTGCAACAAGAATTTATTGTGGTTGCAGTATTTGCTGTACAGCCACAGGTTGGGTTGTCACACGTCTTGCCTGGGAGATGATCGCATGGGTTCATTGGTTTCGAATGACTTGGTGGCTCCGGCGGCTTGTGCTGTGGGGCCGCCATTGCACTAAAAATTAGTGTCAATACCAGAAGAGCGATCACCACAGATTTGGCAGATGTCATTTTCATCAACTGAAAACAAATAAAAAATACCAGTTAGACTTTTGGGTTTGCGAATATGAGTGTGGGAAAGGTTCAACAGAGCCGTAACTGCGGGAGAGATTGGGAATTTCTTCAAAACAAGATCAAAGTATTATATTTTCGAAACATTTTATTTTTTCAGTCCATTCTCGTAAGGAGCCTTACTTAAATTTTTTTTTCACAGAACTTCTGATTTCCGGTCAGGTGCTTTCCCATTAAGCTACTAGAGTTACGTTATTATTATTTTATTCTCTAATGATAATATAGATTTCTTGAAAAATGTGATTTGCACCATTTAGCGTAATAATGCATGTATTTATGAAATGGATTCCTTCTTTCTTTCTCTGTAGTAGCTTAGTCGGAAAGCACCTGACCCGAAATCAGAAGTTCTGTCGTTCGAATCCCAGCGGAGCGAAAGAAGATCTCTTTTTTTATAAAAAATTAATCGAAATAATTTTTAATTCATAGCTTCCTTCAGTCTGAAAAAGACGTTAAAAATGCAAGTTCAAGTTAAAATGTAAAATTTCGGTTTTTACTTACGTTGTTTCAGATGATTTCACAGTAAATATTTTTTTTCACAATAATGGACTCTGGATCGTATGAATTGGACGTGCCGTTTTCCTATTTATTCAGTTCCCCAAAGTGACTTTCGTCACGATTTTTTAAATTCAAAAAACAAAAAAGCTTATTTCAAGCTATAATTTTTCTGCGATTTTTTCTCGAGAGGTAAACAGTTTTATTGAATAATAAATTTCATTAAAAATATGCATAGAACTTTCAGGCAGGCAGCTTTAAAAATTATTACCAAACGCGTGTCTTCGCTAGAGATAACGCTTTTTGTAAAAACAAGTCCATAAATATTTTATATTTTTTATATTTTGTTTTTCGAAACTGTTTTATAGCGGTGGCTGAGACTAGAAAATACATCCATGTTCACATAAATTTAAAAAAAAACCTCACGACTTTCGTAGAGATAATGATTTTTTTGAACGGTTTTATATTTTTTCTATATTTTATAAAAACGGAAAGTTCGAAAAAATCTAGAAATTTCGAAGGAAACTTTTTTATTTTACAGCATTTTATAAAATATATGAAAATATTCAAATCAGTTAATAAGATATTTAAGACTTTCAGATTTTTTGAAGAAAGATCATTTTTTTTGTACATTTACGGAAATTTTTCAAGTTTAAAAATATTTTCAATCTCTTTAAAGCTTCTAGATTTTCCAAATATCTTTGAAAACTCACTCAAATTGTTAAAAATCTTCGATATGAAAAATCTTCAACTGCATAAAAAAACCTATAAACATGTTTTCACAAAATTTCCTAATCTCACCCGAAGTTGTGAAATTGATAATTTTTCAAACTGCTGAGCCAGAGTCTAAAAATTCTTGCCTAAAAAAAAAATTTTTTTTTTCTTACTTGGAAAGGGAGTATAAAAAATTTCAAAAAAAATTTTGTTCTTCAGGATTTTGCAAAATGTTATAAGAAATTTGAATCAGTAAAAAATATTTAGGATTTTGAGAATTTTTGAAAATTTGAAAAGTGTTTAGAGACTTGAAAAAAATTCCCTTGGAATTTTTCAGAAGTTTTTTCGACAATTTTAGAAGATGAAAAATATTTTTTTTTTTATAAAATTCACCTATTTTGTTGAAAATTTGTCTTTCAATCTTCTTGCTCGAAAATTCCATTGAAAATTAATTTTTTATCAAAAAATTAATATATTTTATTGAAAGTTAACCTTTTTTGGTGAAACATTAGTCTGTTCGGTTAAAATTTTATTTCTTTGTTTTAAATTTAGTTTTTGGTTGAAAATCCATTTGTTTGATTAAAAAATGTTATCTATTCCGTTGAAAAATTATTTTATTTGGTTAAAATCTTATTTCTCTAATCTAAAATTGAACTATTTCATTTTTCGTTAAAAGTTTATCTATTTCGTTGGAAATTCATGTATTTTGTTAAAAATTATTCTTTTTGGTTGAAAAATCATTTGTTAAATTGAAAATTAATTTTTTGAACTAAAATTGTTGTTATTCCAATTGATATCAAAATTTTTTTTGATGGACACCTTATTTTATGGGTTAAAAATGCATCTGTTTGGTTGAAAATTTAACTGTTTTTAATTTTTGTATGAACATTTAATCTTTTTGATAGAAAAGTCATTTGCTTCGTTGAGACTTTAACTGTTTTATTGCAAATTTATTTTATCTGCTTAAAAACTTATTTCTCTAACTGAAAATGAAACTATTCTAGTTTTTGTTTGAAATTAATATTTTTTAGTTTAAAATTCATCTATTTTGTTGAATATTGGTCTTTTTTGGTAGAAAATTCATTTTCTTTGTTGAGAATTGCATTAAAAATTAAAATATTTAGTTAAAAATTCATATTTCTTGTTGAAAGTTATTCTTTTTTCGTAGAAAATAAATCTTTTCGGTTAAAATGTTATTTGTTTGAAATTGAAAATTAGTTTTTTTATAGCAAATTAATTTTTTTAACTCAAAGTTGGAATTTCGTTTCGTCAAAAAATAATTTGGATTGCTATTCAATGTTTTTGGTTGAAAATTCATGTATTTTTTCAAAAATTATTTTTTTTTTGTTAGGAAATTATTATTTTTGGTTGAAAAATCGTTTTCTAAGTTTAAAATTAATTTTTTCAACTCAAAGTTCTAATGTCACAATTGTGATTAAATTTTTTTTTTGATGGATTATTAATTTTTTTTTGGGTTGAAAAATGTCAAACCATTTATATTTTTTAGTTGAAAATTCAAGTGTTGGGTTGAAAATTCATTTTTTTTTAGACTAACATGCTAGTGATTGGTAAAAATACATGTATTTTGTTTATAAATTTATTTATATACTATTTTGTCAAAAATACATTTTTTTAACTTGAAATTTGATGATTACATTTTGGATTGAAAATTAATCTTTTTTAGTTGAAGATTCAACTATTTCCATGAAAATTAATTTTTCTGTATCAAAAATTAACTTTCTGATAGTACTTCTCTTCCGGCGTCGAAGTCAGTTTTCTAAAACATTCAAATTTACATATCGAAAACCTAAGTATTTTTTTGAAAAGTATTCTAGTTCAAAAATAAATCTTTTCTTTAAATTCGTTTTTTTTTCGTTGAATTCAAATAAATAATAATCAGTATTTTTTTGTTAATAACATTAATTTTATTTAGAATAATTTATTCTCCCCTTCATCCCATATTTTCGTGAAAATTCACCCTATTTCTCTATTTTATGAATTAGTATTTTCGCTTGTGAATTCTCGTATTTCAATATTTTTAATTATTCATGATTCATTACCGAAGCTTATAGTTGACCGCACGGCCACGTTGGCAATTTACAACTAAACTGACTAGGAATTTAGTTAAAAATACGTCCTTTTCGAATTAAATTAAATTTTTATTGTAGACATCACTTCTTTTTGGTTGAAATTTTTGATTTTGGTGAAAAATAAGCTTTTTTGATGCAAATTACACTTTTCAGTTTGGAAGTTTAACTATTTGAATGAAAATACAACAATTCTTTGTTTAATTCAATTCTTCTTAGTTTGAAAATTTGACCATTTGGGATTTCATTGAAAACTCGTCCGCCATATTGGATCCGCCATTCTGAATTTTTTAGATCTGACTTCAACTTCGTTATCAGAGACCCCAAAAACCTGCAGATGCTAAGTTTCATGAAAATCCATCTTTATTTAATCGCCCGCCATATTGGATTCGTTATTTCGAATTGTTTAGAACTGTCTTAAGATTCGTGATCAGAGACCGCAAAACCCCCAGGTGTCAACATTCATGAAAATGCATTCTTTTTTTGAAAACTCGTCCGGCATTCTGAATTTTTAAAATCTGACTTCAGATTCGTTATCAGCGACCACAAAAACCCGCAGATGTAAAGTTTCATAAAAATCCATGATTTTTTTAAAACTTGTCCGACATATTGGATTCGTCATATCGAATTTTCAAAAACTATCTTCAGATTCGTGATCAGAGAACCCAAAAACACCCAGATGTCAAGTTTCATAAAAATCCATGATTTTTTTTTTGCACCCGTCCGCCATATTGGATCCGCCATTCTGAATTTTTAAAATCGGACTTCAGATTAGCTATAAGAGACCCGAAAAACCTGCAGATGCTAAGTTTCATGAAAATCCATTTTTTTAAAACTCGTCCGCCATATTGGATCTGCCATTTCGAATTTTCCAAAAATGACTCCAGATTCGTGATCAGAGGCCCCAAAACCCCCCGAATGTTAAGTTTCGTGAAAATCCATTTCTTTTGCACTCGTCCCCCATATTGGATCCCCCATTCTGAATTTTTCAAATCTGACTTCAGATTCGTTATAAGATACCCCACAAACCTGCAAATGCTAAGTTTCATGAAAATCCATTTTTTTTAAACTCGTCTGCCAAATTGGATTCGTCATTTCGATTTTTCAAAAACTGTCTTCAGATTCGTGATTAGAGACCCCAAAACACCCCAGATGTCAAGTTTAATGAAATTCCATTATTTTTTTTGAAAACTCGTCCGCCATATTGGATCCGCCATTCTGAATTTTTTCAATCTGACTTCATATTCGTTATAAGAGACTCCAAAAACCTGCAGATGTCAAGTTTCATGAAAATCCATTATTTTTTTGAAAGCTCGTCCGCCATATTGGATCCGTCATTCTGAATTGTTAAAATCTGACTTATAAGAGACCCCAAAAACCTGCAGATGCTAAGTTTCATGAAAATCCATTTTTTTAACTTGTCCGCCATATTGGATCAGCCATTTCGAATTTTTTCAATCTGACTTCAGATTCGCTATAAGATACCCCAAAAACCCGCAGATGCTAAGTTTAATGAAAATCCATTTTTACAAACTCATCCGCCATATTGGATCCGCCATTCTGAATTTTCAAAATCTGACTTCAGATTCGTTATCAGCGACCCCAAAAACCCGCAGATGTCAAGTTTCATTAAATCCATGATTTTTTAAAACTCGCCCGCCATATTGGATTCGTCATTTCGAATTTTCAAAAACTATCTTCAGATTCGTGACCAGGGACCCCAAAAACACCCAGATGTCAAGTTTCATGAAAATCCATTATGTTTTTGAAAACTCGCCCGCCATATTCGATCCGCCATTTCGAATTTTCCAAAAATGACTCCAGATTCGTTATAAGATACTCCACAAACCTGCAAATGCTAAGTTTCATGAAAATCCATTTTTTTTTAAACTCGTCTGCCAAATTGGATTCGTCATTTCGATTTTTCAAAAACTGTCTTCAGATTCGTGATTAGAGACCCTAGAACACCCCAGATGTCAAGTTTAATGAAAATCCATTTTTTTTTGAAAACTCGTCCGCCATATTGAATCCGCCATTCTGCATTTTTTAAATCTGACTCCAGATTCGTGAACAGAGACCGCAAAAACCCCCAGATGTCAAGTTTCATGAAAATCCATTATTTTTTTGGAAACTCGTCCGCCATATTGGATCCGCCATTCTGAATTTTTTAAATCTGCCTTCAGATTCGTTACAAGAGACCTTAAAAACCTGAAGATGCTAAGTTTCATGGAAATCCATTTTTTAACTCGTCCGCCATATTGGATTTGCCATTCTGAATTTTCAAAATCGGACTCCAGATTCGTAATTAGAGGCCCCAAAAACCCTCAGATACCAAGTTTTATGAAAATCCATTAATTTTTTGAAAACTCGTCCGCCATATTGGATCTGCAATTTCAAATTTTTTGAATCTGACTTCAGATTCGTTATAAGAGGCCCCAAAAACCTGCAGATGCTAAGTTTCATGAAAATCCATTTTTTCAAACTCGTCCGCCATATTGGATCCGCCATTCTGAATTTTAAATTCTGACTTCAGATTCGTGATCAGAGACCCCAAAAACCTGCAGTTGCTAAGTTTCATGAAAATATATATTTTTTTAACTCGTCCGCCATATTGGATCCGCCATTTCGAATTTTCCAAAAATGACTCCAGATTCGTGATCAGAGACCCAAAAAACCCGCAGATGCTAAGTTTCATGAAAATCCATTTTTTTCAACTCGTCCGCCATATTGGATCCACCACATATTTCTAGAGGTATACAAATTTTTATTTTAACATAAATTTTTAACGTCATTTTTAAATGTTATTATAACTTATTTCCTAAGATATTTGAAAAAGTTCAAAAAGATTTTTGTAAATTTCAGATATGTCTTTAAATGTATAAAAAACCTATGAACTTGTTTTTTCAAAATTCCTAATCTCACCCGAAGTTATGAAATTGGTAATTATTCAAAATGCTGAGCCCGAGTCTAAAAAATGCATTCGTACAAAAAAATAAATTTATCTCTACCTGCGAAGGAGAATATAAAAATTTTCAAAGCAAATTTCGTTATTCTACAGGATTTTACAAAATGTTATAAAAAATTAATCTTTTTGGTTGAAAATTGATTTCTTTGGTCGAAAATTAGTTCTTTTTTTTAAAATTTATTTTATAAACTAAGAATTCAAGTGAATTTTTTATTCAAATTTTTTTAAACTTTTTCGGTGGAAAAATTAACTTCTTGTTAGAAAATTCCATTAAAAATTAAAATATTTGGTTGAAAATTAATGTATTTTGTTAAAAATTAATATTTTCCGGTCGAAAATGATTCTTTTTGGTTAAAATATCGTTTTTTAAATTGAAAATGAATTTTGTCAACTAAAAGAGTTACTATTCCAATTTTCATCAAAATTTTTTTTTTATGTAGACTTAATTTTTTGGGTTGAAAATTCATCTGTTTGATTGAAAATTTAACAGTTTTTAATTTAATTTGTTTGAAATTAATTTCCCTCAATTGAAATATAAAAATGGAAAATATAATTATTTAGTTGAAAATTCATGTGTTTTGTTAGAAAATTCTCTTTTTTAGTAAAAAATTCAACTACTTGGTTGTAAATTAAAATCCTGTGTTGAAAATTAATTTTTTCGAATGAAGATTCATCGTTCCAGTTAAAAAAATCGAACCTTATTTTTTTGGTTAAACATTAATTTTTTATATGAAAACATAGCTATTCTATTTTTGGCCAAAAATTTTGCAGCTACCTTCTAAAAAAATTCAAATTTTAATTTAAAAAAATTAACTTTTTTGCTGAAGATTCATATTTTTGGTTGAAAATTCAACTAGTTTGGTAGAAAATAAATGTATTTTGCTGAAAATTAATCCGTTTAAAGAGACTTTTTTTTAAACTTCATCATTTTCTTTGAGGATTCAATCATTTTGTTGAAAATAAATTTTTTCAACTTAAAATTTTACGATGACATTTTTAATTCAAAATTAATCTATTGTAGTTGAAGATTCAACTATTTCGATGAAAATTAATTTTTTTGATTAAAATCGAAAAACTAAGTATTTTTTTGAAAATTAGTCTGGTTAGAAAATTAATCTTGTTTGCTGAAAATCAATCTATTTGGTTGCAGAATTAACTTTTTTGTTAAAAATTCGTCTTTTTTCTTTTAATGCAACTGGTTGATAATTAGTTTTTTTTCAGGTAATAACATTAAATTTATTAAAAATAATTTATTCCCTTATTATTCCCATATTTTTGTGAAAATTCCCATATTTCGCTGTTTTAAGAATTAGTAATTTGGGCTGTAAAGTCTGCTATTTCAATATTTTCAATTATTCTTGATTTATCACTGAAATTACCATTGACCGCACAGCCACGATGGCAATTGGCAACGCCAAATTCACGTTTAACCAGCGGAAACGTTACTTTCGAATTTAAAATTCACCTCTTTGGTAGAAAATTAATGTATTTTATTAAAAATTGTATGAAAAAATCATCCTTGTAGGTCAAAAATTCAACTATTTTGTTAAAAATTCAAATATTTGGTTTTAAATTTAATTATTTTGCTAACGATTCATCTGTTTTTTTTTGGGTGCGTTTCATTGTTCAAAAATGCAATATATTTCGGACTGGAAATCTTGAAAATTGAAGACTTTCATATTGAATTCAAAATAATAATAACATGAATTTTATGTGAAATGGTTTATTCCCCTTTTTTCCCCTATTTTTGTGAAAATTCCCTCTATTTCCCTGTTCTAAGTGCTAGCACTTTGGACTCTCAAGTCTGCTATTTCAATATTTTCAATTATTCTTGATTTATCACTGAAATTACCGTTGACCGCACAGCCACGTTGGCAATTGGCAACGACAAATTCATGTTGAGCCAGCCGGAACGTTAGTTTCGAATTTAAAATTCACCTCTTTGTTTGAAAATTAATGTATTTCACTAAAAATTGTATGAAAAAATCATCCTTAGAGGTCAAAAATTCAACTATTTTGTTAAAAATGCAACTATTTTGTTTTAAATTTAATTATTTTATTAACAATTCACCTGTTTTTTAAGTGCGTTTCATTATTCAAAAATGCAATATATTTTGGACTAGAACTTTGAAAAATTGAAGTCTTTCATATTGAATTCAAAATAATAATAACATGAGTTTTATGTAAAATGGTTCATTCCCCTTTTTTCCCCTATTTCCGTGAAAATTCACTCTATTTCCCTGTTTTAAGTGAGTACTTTGGACTGTGAAGTCTGCTATTTTAAAATTTTCAATTATTCTTGAATTATCACTGAAATTACCGTTGACCGCACAGCCACGTTGGCAACTGGCAACGACAAATTCATGTTTAGTCAGCCGGAACGTTAGTTTCGAATTAAAAATTCACCTCTTTGTTTGAAAATTAATGTATTTCACTAAAAATTGTATGAAAAAATCATCCTTATAGGTCAAAAATTCAACTATTTTGTTAAAAATGGAACTATTTTGTTTTAAATTTA
The DNA here is from genome assembly GCA_932178445.1 of Andricus quercusramuli. Lineage (NCBI taxonomy): Eukaryota > Metazoa > Arthropoda > Insecta > Hymenoptera > Cynipidae > Andricus > Andricus quercusramuli. The sequence goes on along the minus strand of CAKNXH010000605.1, from coordinate 137,732 downwards.
ATTATTTTGTTAACGATTCACCTGTTTTTTCAAGTGCGTTTCATCGTTCAAAAATGCAATATATTTTGGACTAGAACTCTTGAAAATTGAAGACTTCCATATTGAATTAAAAATAATAACATGAATTTGATGTAAAATGGTTTATTCCCCTTTTTTCCCCTTTTTTCCCCTATTTTCGTGAAAATTCCCCCTATTTCCTTGTTTTAAGTGCTCGCACTTTGGACTCTCAAGTCTGCTATTTCAATATTTTAAATTATTCTTGATTTATCACTGAAGCTTACAGTTGTCCGCACAGCCACGTGAGCAATTTCCAACTTCACTCACTAGGAACGTAGGATGAAGTCACCTTTTGTTTCAAACATTTTTTTGTTAAAAATTCGTCATTTCAGATTGAAAATTCATCTGTGAGTCCATAGTTGACCGCACGGCCACGTCGGCAATTGGCGACAGAACTCATTCGAAATGCAGAATGAACGCGAAATGCGCATTTAGCCAACGGATCCGTTTCTTTGAAGGGGTGAAGAAGAGGTGGTGGATAAAAAGTAGCCCAAAGTTGATACCTCAGTTTCTGCCTTTGATATTTTCAAAGAGTAAGAGAAAAGCATAACTCTTTCTGGAATACATCACTGACTCCAAATCGGTTCATGAGTCCATGATTGCTTCGAAGTGCATGCCAATGCATTTTCAAACCCGGTCAACTTTTCCGGCTTACAGTTGACCGCACGGTCACATTTGCAATTGGCAACTGAACCTAGTAACGCGAAATAAACGTGAAATTCACATTCAGCCAACAGCGTTTATTCAAAAATGGTTGTCGCTGGGTGGAGAAGGGGGGGGGGGGGGGGTTCACACAAAAATACGAGTAAAAGAGAAGTATAACTCTTTCTGGAATCCAGATCTGACTCTAACATGATTCATGTGTCCATAATTTCCCCGAAGAGCATAATTCATTGAAGAATAATTAAGTTTGCTGGTTGACAGTAGACCGCACGGCCACGTGAAATTGTCCAATGAAGTGAAAAATGGTTTTAAATTGATAACGTAGTTTATAATCAGCTCCTGAGAGTAGGCGCTGGCTACTGGCCTCGATCTGTAGAGAGATTAAAAGAAAATTAAAACTCTTTCTGGAATCTAGATCTGACTCTAACTCGATTCATGTGTCCATAATTTATCTAAAGAGCATTATTATTATTATCATACCATTAAGCCATTTCCCTTTCGGGGTAGGCGTGACTTGCTCGGTTGGAATTTTAGAACCTCGTTAATTTTCTAAGTGGACAGTAGACCGCACGGCCACGTGAAATTTTCCAATGAAGTCAAAAATGGTCCAAAATTGGAAACGTAGTTTATAATCAGCTCTTGAGGGTAGGCGCTGGCTACTGGCCTCGATCTGTAGAGAGATTAAAAGAAAATTAAAACCCTTTCTGGAATCCAGATCTGACTCTTACTCGATTCAGGTGTCCATAATTTATCTAAAGAGTATAATGCATTTTAGAACCTCGTTAAGTTTGCAAGTGGACAGTAGACCGCACGGCCACGTGAAATTGTCAAATGAAGTCAAAAATGGTCCAAAATTGAAAACGTAGTTTATAATCAGCTCTTGAGAGTAGGCGCTGGCTACTGGCATCGATCTGTTCAGAAATTAAAAGAAAATTAAAGCTCTTTCTGGAATCCAGATCTGACTCTTACTCGATTCAGGTGTCCATAATTTATCTAAAGATCATAATGCATTTTAGAACATCGTTAAGTTTGCAAGTGGACAGTAGACCGCACGGCCACTTAAAATTTTCCACTGAAGTCAAAAATGGTTCAAAATTGATAACGTAGTTTATAATCAGCTCCTGAGAGTAGGCGCTGACTACTGGCCTCGATCTTTTCAAAGAGTAAAAGAAAAGTAAAACTCTTTCTGGAATCGAGAACTGACATTACACCGATTCATGTGTCCATGGTTGCCTGAGGTGCATGCCGATGCGTCTTACAACCCGGTTAACTCTGCCGGTTCTCGATCTGAAAACTGGCCACCTGGGTGGAGGTTCAAGCGTTGCAAAATCACGACCGAGAACCTCTGCGGAGTCCATCGAGCAGCAGAGGATTGATGAGTGTCCTGACAACGTAGACGAGTTTTTGTCATACAAAGAGCCGCATCGATGGAGTTTATTTCGTCCGACTCTTGATGCATCCGTTACGTGCACCTCGTCCAGCCTTGTGTGGCCCTTAGGGCCCCATAGGCCTGTGCGGTTTATTCCGAGCCCAATTAATGTTCAGCAAAAACGTCATCGGATCTGGGGTGGTCCTCTCTATCGATACACAAAAAATCCTTTCGATCAGAGTTATTTTCATAAGGGATTTCGAGAATTTGGCTGATGCAACCAAAGAAATTGGTTTGGTCAATAAAATATTTGGTTGAATCAACAACATTTTTGTTGGTTCAACCATAGAATTTGGTCATGATGGGGACAACAAAATTTTTGCTTGAGTCAACTCAACTTTTTGATGGTTTCAACAAAATCTTTTGGTAGATGGAGTATTTGGCTGATGCAACCAAAGAAATTGTTCTGGTCAATAAAACATTTGGTTGAATCAACAACATTTTTGTTGGTTCAACCATAGAATTTAGTGATTATAGAGACAACAAAATCTTTGCTTGAGTCAACTTAACTTTTTGGTGGTTTCAACAAAATCTTTTGGTAGATGGAGTATTTGGCTGATGCAACCAAAGAAATTGGTTTGGTCAATTGAATATCTGGTTGAATCAACAACATTTTTGTTGGTTCAACCATAGAATTTGGTTATTATATGGACTACAAAATATTTGGTTGAGCCAAATCAACTTTTTGGTGGTTTCAACAAAATCTTTTGGTAGATGGAGTATTTGGCTGATGCAACCAAAGAAATT
>CAKNXH010000605.1:99459-130981 GCA_932178445.1 Andricus quercusramuli | reverse complement strand
AGACGAACAGTGTCAAATTAGGATCTTGAGTTAGATCTCTCTAGGTTTCCAGGATTCAAAACAGGATCAGCATTGAAGGCGGGGACAAACAGCATCAAACTAGGTTCATGAGCTGGACATCTGTTCGTTCTGAAGATTGGAAAAAGGATCAGCGTTGAAAGAGAAGATGAAATTGTGTCGAATTTGGGTCCTGAGTTAGATCTCTGTAGGCTTCGAGGATTCAAAACAGAATCAGCATCAAAGGCGAGGAGAAACAGCATCAAACTAGGTTCATGAGCTGGACATCAGTTGGTTCTGAAGATTGAAAAAAGGATCAGCGTCGAAAGAGAAGATGAATTGTGTCAAATTAGGATTTTGAGTAAGATCTCTGTAAGTTTCCAGGGTTCAAAACAGAATCAGCATTGAAGGCGAGGACAAACAGCATCAAAGTAGGTTCTTGAGTTGGACATTTGTTGGTTCCGAAAATTCAAAAGAGGATCAGCTTCGAACAAAGGATTAGCAGCGTCAAAGCAAGGTCTCGGTTTGAAATCTGTAAATTTTGAAGATTCGAAAAAGTATCAGCGTTAAAGGAAATGGTCAACAGTGTCAAGAGAGCAATTTGAGTTTGACATCTGTAGATTCGGAAGATTCAAGAATGGATCACCTTTAAAGAAAAGGGTTAACAACGTCAAACTAGGTTTCTGAGCTTGACAAATGTTGGATCTGAAGTTTTAAAATAGATTCAAGGAGGCATTACAGGATCCAATTTGGTTCTTAAGCTTCTGACAACTGTGGGTTCTGAAGAATCAAAACAAGTTCAGCGTTCAAGGAGAATGTGAACAGTGTCGAATTGAGAATTCGAGTTTGACATCTGTAGCCTTTCAAGATTTGAAACAGGATCAGCATTGAAGAAGAGGATGAACAGCATTGAAGTAGGTTCTTGAGTTGGACATCTGTTGATACTAAAGATTCAAAAAAAGAATCAGCGTTAAAAGAGAGGACAAAGAGCATCCAAGCAAGGTTTGTTTGACAACTTTAGGTGCTGGAGATTCAAAAGAGGATCAGCGTTAACGGAGAATAAAAATAGTGTCGCATTGGGACCTTGAGCTTTCTATCTGTAGATTTTCAAGATTCAAGTTCGGATCATCGTTGAAGAAGAGGATGAACAGCGTCCAAGCAAGGTTTCCGGTTCGAAAACTTCAGGTTTTAAAGACTCAAAATGCGGTCAGCGTCAAAGGAGAAGGTAAACAGTATCAAGTTAGCAATTTGAGTTTGACATCGGAAGATTCTGAAGATTTGAAAATGGATCATGGTTCAAGGTGAGGGTAAACAGCGTCAAACTTGGGTCCTGAATTGGACAACTGTATGATCTGAAGATTCAAAATAGAGCCAAGAAGGCTTTACAGCGTCAAATTCGGGACGTATCCTTTTAAAATCTGTAGGTTGTGAAGATTTAAAGAAGAATCAACGTTAAAGAATAGGATAAGCAGCATCGAATTAGTTCTTGAATTTGACATCTGTCGGTACTGAAGATTCGAAGAAGAACCAGCATCAAACTATCTCAACTTAGCATCATTAGTTTGAGATTTGTACGTTCTGAAGATTCAAAAAGTGGGGAACGGTCAGAGAAAGGGTAAACAGCATCAAACTAGGGTCCTGAGTTTGCCAACTGTTGGATCTAAAGATTTAAAATAGAGTTGAAGAGGCTCTACAGCGTCAAACTCAAATCTTGAGTTGGATATCTGCAGATACTAAAGAATCAAAATAGGATCAGTGTTAAAGCAGGGGATGTACAGCATCAAAGTATATTCTTGAATTTCTGATCTGTCGGTACTGAAGATTCAAAATAGAGCCAGATTCAAATAAGAAGTCAAACAGTGTCAAGTTCAAGTTAGCATATTGAGTTTGACATCGGAACGTTCTGAAGATTCAAAAATGAATGACCGTTAGAGAAAAGGGTAAGCAGCATCAAATAAGGGTCCTGAATTTGACAACCATAGGATCTGAAGATTGAAAATGGTGTTGAAGGTGATTTACAGCGTAAAATTCAAATCCTGAGATTGATATCTGTACATACTGAAGATTCAAAATAGGATCAGTGTCATAGGAAAGGGTAAGTAGCATCAAAGTAGGCTATTTCGTGAACTTGACAACTGTAGGTACAAAATATTCAAAACAGTGTCAGCATTGAAGGTGAAGTCAGCTTCGAAGGAGACGGTAAACAGAGTCAAGCTAGCATCTTGAATTTTGAATCTGCAGGTTCAAAAGAGTTAAGAATAAATCGTCGTACAAGAAAAGGGTCAAGAGTGTCAAACTAGGGTCCTGCGTTTGACAACTATAGGTTATAAAGAGTCTGAACAAGGTCAGCGTTCAAGGAGAGTTAGGAAACTTCAAATTCAGATTTTATGTTTGACATCTGTAGGTACTGAAGATTCAAAATAGGATTAGTGTCATGGGAAAGGGTTAACAGCTTCGAAGCAGGCTATTTCTTAACCTTGACAGCTGCAGGTTCAGAAGATTCAAAACAGTGTCAGCGTTGAAGGTAAGTTAGCTGTAAAGAAGGCTGTAAACAGGGTCAAGTTAGCGTCTTGAATTTTAAATCTGTAGGTTCTAAAGATTTAAGAATAAATCATCGTTAAAGGAAAGGGTCAAGAGTGTCAAACTAGGGTCCAAAGTTTGACAACTATAGGTTCTAAGGAGTATGAATAAGGTCAGCCTTTAAGGAGAGTCCTACCTCTCCCTGAAGATTTTATGTTTGACATCTGTAGGTACTGAAGATTCAAAATAGGATCAGTGTCATAGGAAAGGGTTAACAGCTTCGAAGTAGGCTCTTTCTTGATCCTGAAAAGTGTAGTTTCTGAAGATTCAAAACAGTGTCAGCCTTGAAGGTGAAGTCAGTTTCAAAGGAGATGGTAGACAGACTCAAGTTATGATCTTGAATTTTAAATCTGTAGGTTCTGACTTAAGAATGAATCGTCGTCGAAGGAAAGGGTCAAGAGCGTCAAACTAGGGTCCTGAGTTTGACAACTGAAAGTTCTAAGGAATCTAGTTAACCCTAGCGTTCAAGGAGAGCTAGGCAACGTCAAACTCAGATGTAGTGTTTGACATTTGTAGCTACTGAAGATTCAAAATACAACCATAAAACGCATTGGACGTAATAAAAAGAATACGATTTCTTTTCAGAATAGGTATGCTTCACCTACAATCGAACGGAAGCCGTCGCGTGACATCCGTTTGCGCAAGGCGAGTTGTTGCCAGAAGACCAGGTGCGTAAAAAGCGCATTGACGCATGTAGGTACGCTTTTGCATTTGTTGAGCTCTTTTGATACAAAAGAGGAGGGGGGAAGGGGGAGGGGGCCGTGGTCATTTTTTGGTATAAGGCCGCGAGCGAACAGTAGCGGACATTAGCACACAATCGAGAGGATAGGAGAGGACGAATGTGAATGCGTCGTGCGCCTTAAGTCGTAAGCGGGTGGCGGGTCAGAGGTCAGACCGCCAACTTGGTCCCCATTGTGTCGGCAACCATTCTCAGCCCTCTCCATTCCTCCCAACTTTACCTCCCACCCACGACCTTCTTTTCTTTATGCCAACTTGGCCCGCGCCCATTGTTCCATGTCCCATGCCGGCTGGCTTCCACGCTTACGTATCGGTTCAACCGCGCACAATACGATGACTCTCGATGGTCATTCTTTATCTTATTTTATCCTTATGGGCCTTCTTCACAAAAGCCGCTGGTTTGAACTCCCTAAGGTGCTTCAAAGAAGTCGGTTTTTAGAATAATACAAAATAGGGCTACAAGGATGAACTGATTGATGTAATATCTTTACCATATCATCTAAAGGCTTGTACATGTGCATGACTGGAGCCCTTTTTTCGATTTATTATTTTGTCAATCAAAACAAAATACATCTATTGCCAACCAAATGGACGAATTTCTATCCAAAATTATCAGTTTCCAACCAAAAGTTGAACAGTTAAATTTGAAGTCAAGCAGGGGAATTTATTCAAGGTTAAGGATTAGAGAAGATGAGAAACAAAGTTACATTTGGATTCTAAGATTGACAACTGTAGGTTTTACATATTTCAAGGTCAGCGCTAAATTTGGGGTAAACAGCGTCCGATTCAGATTTTGAGTTTGACATCTGAAGGTACTGAAGATTCAGAATGAGATCAGAGAGGTTTTACAGCGTCAAATTTGGATCTTGAGTTTGACATCCGTAGCTCCTGAAGATTCAAAATAGCATCAGTATTAAAGAAGAGAATAAGCAGTATCAAAGTAGGTTCTTTAGTTGAAATCTGTCAGTACTGAGAATTCAGAATAGAGTCAGAGTCAAAGGAGAAGTTGAAAAGTGTCATGTTAGTGTCTTGATTTTGACAACTGTAGATTCTCAAATTGAAAAAAGGCCAAAGAGATTTTACAGCGTCTAAGTTGGATTTTGAGTTTGACAAGTGTAGCTCCTATGAAGTTGAAATGAGATCAGAGAGGTTCTACAGTGTGGAAATTGGATCCTGAGCTTGACATCTGTAGAAACTGGAGATTCAAAACAGGATCAGAGAGGTTTTACAGCGTCAAATTTGGAAATTAAGTTTGACATATGTGTGCATTGAAGATTCACAATTGGATCAGGGTTATAGAAGAGGATAAACAGGGTCAGAGTATGGTCTTGTGTTTGACAACTGTCAATTTTGAATCTTGGTTTTGACATCTGTAGTTACTAAAGGTTCAGAACAGGATCAGCGTCATAGAAGAGGGTAGACCGCGTCAAAGTATTGTCTGAAGTTTGAAAACTGGGGATTCTCAAACTCAGAATGGGATCAAAGAGGTTTCACAGCGTCTCATTTGGATTTTGAGTTTGACAACTGTAGCTTCTGTGAATCTGAAATAGGATCAGAGAGGTTCTACAGTGTAAAAATTGGATCCTGAGTTTGAAATCTCTAGGAACTGCAGATTCAAAAACAGGATCAAAGAGGTTTCACAGCGTCTCATTTGGATTTTGAGTTTGACAACTGTAGCTTCTGTGAATCTGAAATAGGATCAGAGAGGTTTTACAGTGTAAAAATTGGATCCTGAGTTTGAAATCTCTAGGAACTGCAGATTCAAAAACAGGATCAGAAAGGTTTTACGGCGTCGAATTTGGATCTTGAGTTTGACATCTGTGGACATTGAAGATTCACAATAAGATCAGTGTTATAGGAGAGGATAAGCAGAGTCAAATTATGGTATTCTGTTTGACAACTCTAGCTTCTCAAGATTCAAAATAAGGTCAGACAGGTTTCACAGAATCAAATTTGGATCTCATGTTTGACATTAGAAGGTAATGAAGATTCCGAATAGGATCAGAAAAGTTCTACAGTGACAAATTTGGTTCTTGAGTTTGACAAATCTAGCTTCGAAATATTCAGAATAGGATCAAAAAGGTTCTACAGCGTCGAATTTGAATGTTGGTTTTGACATCTGTAGGCACTGAAGATTTGCGATAGGATCATTATTATAAGAGAGGGTAAACAGGGTCAAAGTATGATGTTGAATTTGACAACTGTAGATTCTCGGATTCAAACTGAGGTCAAAGAGGTTCACAGACTCAAATTGAGATCTGGAGTTTGACATCTGTAGCTTCGGAAGATTCAAAATAGGATCAGAGATGCTTTACAGCGTCAAATTAGGATCTTGAGTTTGACATCGCAAGGTACTTAAAATTTTAAACGAGATCAGTGTTAAAAGAGAGATTAAACAGCGTTGAATCAGGGTCTTTAGTTTAACAACTCTAGGTTCTAAAGATTCTAAATAGGGTCATAGAGAAGATGAAAGGAAATTGTTCAAAGAGAGGTTGAGTAGCCTCCAATTCGGATTTTGAGTTTGACAAGTACAGTTGCTGATGATTAAAAATAGAATCAATGTTAAAAGTGATGTTAAACAGCGTCAAAGTGGGTTCTAGATTTTGATAATTGTTGGCTCTAAGAAATCATAATAGGGTCATTGAGGTTTTACAACGTGAAAGTAGAGTTTTCAATCAGAAGACTGTAGCTGCTGTAGCTGCTTTGAGGTTTGGAAGCCTCAAAAATGAATTCCAAAGAAAGTCTAATGTTTCATCGTGTAGAACTCAAAATCTGAATGAAGTGACAATAGTTTCAAATAACATCAAATGAGGTTCTGATGAGAAGTTGCTAGTTCAAAGTAGGGTTTTGAGTTAGAAGACTAGCTTCTGATGAATCAAAGTCAAAAATCCTGAAGATTGAAACGAAGTCAAAAGAGGGTCCAAAGTTCCATTCTCTAGAACTTAATAGTTGGAACTAGGGTCTACAGGTTCATAGGTCTATAGGTTCAAATAGCCTCAAATTAGGTCCTAATAAGGTTTGCTGGATCATAGTGAAGGCTAAACTTCAACTTGGCTCAACTTTCCATTGCCTCTAGATATGAGAATGTCACGCAACCCTCAACTCAATTTGTCACTTAGTGCTCCCAATTTTGGTCAATTAACTTCGAGGCTCGATCTGCCTACCAGCGAAGATTGTCCAGGAGGCTAATCTGAAGTCTAAAGGCTTTTAGGTCGCGGTTAACGTGCGGCAGATTGTCCATCCAATTAGTTTTCCGTGGCGATAGCGAATCTTTTGTTTGTGGTTGCGAAATTCCGCAGTGATTCACGTGGTGAACGAGCCATTAGTGACGCACGCGTGTTAGCGTTGGCACGTGTTTACAATATTATTTATTATTTATGCTAAGTTATGCGGAGCCAGTCCATGGATATACATATGTGTACGGATAGCATTGGCCAGCGGCCACAGTCTGCAGTCCGTCTGTCCATACCAGAGCCGGCATATTTATATCAATTACGTGTCGTTCCCCTGGCTCAGATTATTATGTAAATGCCTGGTTTGTTGTTTTGGCCGTCGGCGGATAGTGGACCAATTACAAGTCGGGACACCGAAAGGTTCTTCAATGGACTGGTTCCTTCAAGATTACAAACTCTTGAGACGCACAACTCGCGGAACGAGTCTATTGATGTTGGCTTTTCACATCTTCTCTTCATATTAGGATTTGCCCTCATCTTTTGGTATCATCTTTCAAAAACATCATTTGATATCATCTTTCAACAACATCTTTTGATATGATCCTTTGATGTCATCTTTTGATATCAGCATTTGACACCATCTTTTGATGCCATTGTTTGATACCATCTTTTGATACCATCTTCCGATATCATCTTTTAATAACATCTTTTGATATAGACCTTTGATATCATCTTTTGATACTATCTTCTGATATAATCTTATGATAACATCTTTTGGTATAATTTTTCAACAACATTTTTTGATATATTTTTTTTCATATCATCTTTTGATATCATTCTTTCCGCGAGTAACGCAGTCCTAAATTTTCTCAAGACTGGGAAAATAGAATGATTTTCCACGAAAAGAGGTAGTTTTTAGCATCATCTTTTCTACGAGTAACGTAGTACAAAATAATCTTAAAATACTTCACATAATGAAAAAATAATACTTTTTTTCAGAAAAATAACATAATACAAATTTAGGCATTTTAAATTAAATTAGAATCTGAATAAAAAATCTATTTAACGTCCAATACTCTAGTTGATGTATAGAATTCCAGAAAATAATCAAAAATCCAAGGACTAAATTTGGACAACCACCACAAAATGCTCCTATTGTAATTTGAAAAAAAAAATATTGAAATTTTTTATTTTATTTTTTTTTGACAAAACTAAAAAAGAGGAAAGAAAAATGAGAAGGCAAACAAATAAATAAATTATTCTTATATAACTATTATTATTATCAATTGATTCTTGAAATTCGATGATAAAATAAATAAAAATAATAAAATGAATAAATAAATAATAATAGAAAGAATGAAAAAAAATGTTTCATCATATTGGGTGGCCTGCAAGTCTCCATAAACAGGAAATAGGGTTATTTTTTTACGAAAATAGGTAATTTAATACCTAAATCGTTTTTAGAAAAAAAGAAAAATTAAATTTTTCAAACCAAAAGACGACTTCTTCCAGAAGATGAATTCTCAACCCGTAAAGTTGACTATTCAAAAAAAAAATAATTAATTATAAAAAAATGTGATTTTTTTACCATAAAATATGAATTTTCTATCAAAAGACGAATTTCCAATCAGTTGTATTGAACGAAAAACAAAACAAATTTTGAACATAATATTTAAATTCTGAACCAAATATACAAACATTCAATAAAAAAAAAATGTAGAATAAGTGGATGAATTTTCAACTATAAAAGGCATCTTTCGAACCAAAAAAGGAAGTAAATTTTATGAAATTCATTTTTAAAAAAGAAGTTTAACATTTAACCAATGAAATGAATCGAGGAAATGAATTTTTAACCAAATGGTTACATTCTCAATTAAAGAAATTAATATTAATAAATTTAAATTTTAAATTTAAGATTAATATTCTTTCAAAAAAGACCAATTTCACACAAAATACATGAAACTACTTTTATCAAAAAAAATTTTTTTTTAACAAACGTTTACTTTTGAGCAAAAAGGTTTCATTTCTATGGAATAGTTGAATTTTTAACCAAAAATATGAATTGAAAGAAAAATTAGTTTTTAATAAAATAGTTTCATTTTTTACCGAATTGTTGAACTTTTGAGCTAAAAATACAAGTTTTAATAAAAATTCTTCAATTTTGAGCTAAATAGTTGAATTATAAATAATTCTACTTTTTGGTTAGAAATTAACTTACTTTGTTGGAAATTCAAACATTCATTTTTGTGTTGGACATTCCTTTTTGTTGAAAATTCACCTCCTGGTTAAAAATTCGTTCCTTTATTGTTTAAAATAATTTTAAATAATAATTTTAATTCAATTCAATGTTAATTTAAATTAATTTGATTTTTCATTTTTCATTTTTGCTTGAGAATTGATAATTCTAATTGAAAATTGATTTTTCCTAGTTGAAAATTCCGCTATTTGTTTGAAAATTCATGTATTTCACTGAAAATTCACCTTTCTCGTAGAAAATTAATCTTCCGTATCGAAAATTCATCCATTTTTTATCAAAAATGCAAGTTCTTGGCTGATATTTAATATTTTTTGTTAAAAAATTGACCCATTTTTATGAAAATCCAAACTTTTTGGTTGGAAATTGACATTTTCTTGAAAACATCATATTTTTGGGATGAAAATGCAAATGCTATCTAAATAACTAATCTTTGTGGATGAAAATTCCATTATTTGCTTGAAAGTTCAACTTATGCCTTTAAAATTAATTTTTTTTCAATATCAACCGCTTTCTTCGATGAGTTAACTATTTTGGTATTATATTTGGTTAAAAATTCGTCTTATTAGTTGAACACCATAAGTGGAAAATTCCTTTTTCTTAACTGAAAATTTAACGATTTCATTTTTCTTTGAGATTTTTTTTTGTTTTTAGGTCAATAAGGTGGCCTAATATTCAACTGCTTTCGAGAAAATCGTCTTCCTGGCTCGCAAGTTCATCTCTTGCTTTATGTTGATTTTTTTCAATCTGACCATTTGGTGAAAAATGCATTTTTGTAGTTAAGTATTGAAGTTTTTAGTTTAAAATTGAACTATTTTCTCAAAACTTCTTTTGTTTTAAACTTATATTGATCGAAATCATAAAAAGTTTTAGAATCAGTTCTATCAGATTAAGATCTGCCAAATCAAAAAAGTCATAAAAACCTCAGCATCATCCTGATGGTTATTCTTGACTCGGCATACTATATCCAAGCTTAAAAATCTAAAAATCTTAAAAGTCTGCTTGATGAAAAACAGATGGTTAAATGCCTGTGAGAAACAAACAATTCGAACAGATCCGTAATAATCAAAACTTGTGATTTTTTTCAACTTGCAATCCTAGTCAACACCTGAAGCATCATCTTAATAATTTTTTTCTTGTTCGCGATACTATATCTATGCTTACAAATAAATTCCTTTGATGACACCTAAATTGGTCTATTCGATTAAGAAGATAAGATGCATCTAAAGAAGAAAAAATGTTAATGGACCAGTAATAATCACCACATGTTGTGATTGTTTCAACTATCCATCCTTGACTTGATGTTTGTACCCTAAACAACACCTGAAGCAGCATCTTGATGATTCTCCGTGATTCAGCACACTGTATCGAAGCTTAGAAATGGAATTTCTTGATAACATCTGAATAGGTGCTTTACTTGGTTCTATAAGATTAAAGAGCTTTCTGCAAGTAATGTTCATGTATAGTTTAGTGCAACCTCTCATAAAAGCGAGTAATGCACTCTAAGCGAATATTGGTCCGCCGAATGGTGTGTACCATGCCGATGGCGTAGTTTGACTTCGATTTATGCGTTCCAATGCCCTCTCGGGCGTAACTCCCTCTTAATGCACGTGTTAGACGTCAGTATAGGTATACGGCCCACTAATGACGACCGCCTCTGAGCCTCTCTAATTATTATTCCTCCTCCGAGATACCAAGATCACGACCCGAATCTGACCTTCTCTCTATTTCGCAGAGAGTATTCAACAAATTTCGAAGCTCTTATATTTTGATATCACCATTTGATAGCATCTTTGGACATCATTATTTGATATCATCTTCTGATAACATCCTTTGATATAATTTCTATATCATCTTTGGGGCGGTTCATTTGGTATAGGGCCCATCATTGATGATCACCTCTGTATATCCCTTATTATTGTTGTTCCTCTAGGGTACCAATGTCACGAGCCGAAAACTGACCTCTCTGCTTTAAGAAAAATATTTAAGACCTTCCGTAGCTCTTTTCTGTTGACATCATCTTTTGATAGCATCTTTTGTTATTACCATTTGCTAGCATGCTTTGATATCATCTTTTTATATCATCTTTGGAACCATCCATTTAGTGAGCGGCTCATGAATGACGACCACCTCTATTTATCTCTAATTATTGTTTCTTCTCTGGGGTTCAAGATCACGAGCCAAAACCTGACCCGCTCTCCACTGCAAGAAAAATACTAAACACCTTCAGTAGCTATTTTCTTTTCACATCATATTTTGACAGCATCTTTTGTTATTACCATTTGCTAGCATGCTTTTATATCATCTTTGGAACCATCTATTTAGAGAGCGGCCCACTAAAGACGACCATCTCTGTGTATCTCTAATTATTGTTTATCCTCAGGGGTACCAAGATCACAACCTGAACTTAACTTCCTCTCTACTTCACAAATAATATGTAAGGCCTCCCGTAGCTCTTATGGTTTGATATCATCTTTTGATAGCATCTTTTGATACCATTTCTATATCTTCTTTGGGGCGGTTTATTTGGTATAGGGCCCACTAATGACGACCACCTCTGTGTATCCCTTATTATTGTTCCTCCTCTAGGGTACCAATATCACGATCCGAATCTGAATGGCTCTCTACTTCAAAAAAAATATTTAACACCTTCCGTAGCTCTTTTCTGTTGACAACATGTTTTTATAACATCTTTTGTTATCACCATTTGCTAGCATCCTTTGATGTCATCCTTTCATATCATCTTTGGAACTGTCTATTTGGCGAGCGGCCCATTAATGACGACCACCTCTATGTATCTCTAATTATTGTTTCTTCTCTGGGGCTCAAGATCACGAGCCGAAACGAGACCTGCTCTCAACTTCAAGAAAAATATTAAACACCTTCCTTAGCTCAAATATTTTGACATCATCTTTTGATAGCATCTTTTGTTATCACCATTTACTAGCATCCTTTAACATCTTTGAAAACGTTTATTTGATGAGCGGCCCAGTAATGACGACCATCTCAATGTATCTCTAATTATTGTTCCTCCTTTATGGTGCCAAGATCACAACCTGAACCTGACTTACTTCTTCTCTACTTCACAAAGAATATCTAAGACCTCCCGTAGCTCTTATGGTTTGATATCATCTTTTTATAGCATCCTTCCGTAGCATCTTTTGATACCATTTCTATATCTTCTTTGGGGCAGTTTATTTGGTATAGGGCCCACTAATGACGACCACCTCTGTGTATCCCTTATTATTGTTCCTCCTCTAGGATACCAAAATCACGAGCTGAAAACTGACCTTCTCTCTGCTTCAAGAAAAACATTTAACACCTGCCATAGCTCTTTTTTTTGACATAATTTTACAAAATGGCTGGTATTTAGTGAACAATTTTTTGAAATAGAATTCGAAGAAGTGGCATCAAAATAAAATGGCATCAAAACAAAGTGGCAGCAAAGCAAAGTGGCAGCAAAGCAAAGTGGCATCAAAACAAAGTGGCAGCAAAGCAAAGTGACATAAAAAAAAAGTGGCATCAAAACAAAGTGGCATAAAAATAAAGTGGCATCAGAATCTATCAGAATATATTAGTTAAAAATTTAACTATTCACTGAAAAATCGTTGTACCTTCACAAAAAATTTACTTCTTTCATAAAAAATTAATAATCTTGGTCTAAATTAGTACTTTTCGGGTAGGAATTTAACTTTTCGGTTTGGATCTAATGTTTTAGATGAGGATTCAAACATTTAGTTGCAAACTCGTATTATTGGTAGGAATTCAACTGTTTTTGATTTCAAATCAAAACATTTTTTGTTGAAGATTCATAATTTTAGTTGAAAATTCAACAATTTGGTTGCAGATAAGATTATCTGTTCAAAATACATATTTCTGGTTTACAAATTCAACCGTCTCATAGAAGTATTGTTCAATAATTTGTTTATAAAGTGATAAAGAATTCTTTAAATCAACAGCACGTACCAACATCTGAATATAGAAAACTTGACGTACAACCAAAAAAGTTGAACTACTTTGTTAAAAATTTATCTCATTAGTGCAAAATTCATTTATTTTGTTGAAAACTGGTGAGATTTGGGATTTTAGTTATTATAAAAAATATATATTAATATATTCTTCAGTTAAAAATTCAACACACTACTATAAAATTGATGTATCTTGTTGAAAATTTGCCTTTTTGATAAAAAATTAATCTTCTTCCTTACTTTCTGGCTTGTGATTTCCACAATTTGGTGAAAAATTGAACTTATTTGTTTGTTTGACAATTCATATTTTCTGGTTGAATATTCAAATGTTTTGTGGATAGATCATCATTTTGTATCACAAATTTCACAATTTTGTAGAAAATTCTTCTTTTACAGAAAAAATACTAATCTTCTTTGTGGGAAATTGATCTTTCTGGTTCGAAAATTAATTTCTGGCTAAGATTCCATCTGTCTCACTTAAGAATTCCTTTACCTTGTTGAAAGTCGATCTAATTTTTTGGAGAATCACTTTTCGCTAGGAATTACCTATTCGTTTAAAAATGAAAATATTCTGTGGAATATTTATGATTTTTGCTGAAAATTTATCTTTTCTGGTGGAGAATAATTCTTGTTCAAAAATTGAGTAATTTTCGTGGATATTGTCTATTTCGGTGATTTTCATGTCCTTTCATAGCATCAACCAATTTTGGCCAGAGATAGGGTTTTCCCACCGCTTTCACTGGTTCTCTGATTAAAAAAATTTCAACTTCAAAAATAATGGTTACAAATAAATTGGACTTTTTCTTGAATAAGAACTTCTTCAAGATTTTTTTCTCACGATGATAGAAAAGAAATGATAATAATATATTTGAATACTGAAATTACATGTTTCCATAAAGAAATCGGCTTTCCCTGAAACAAACAAGATTATATCAAGTGTGACGTAATTTTCAACGAAATTAGTAAATTTTGCTTTGTTTTGGAATTGACTAATGAAATATAAATAGAATCATCTACGATTGCAATCTCTGAAGACAATCTTACAAGGAGACGCTTCAGGCACTATTTACCTAAATGAAGGCACAGAACACTTATTCGTCACACTGTCAACTACAGTTTTTCCTCCAATTAGAAAAGATGAAGATCGTTTATAGTCTGTTCTTATTCTTAGCGGCTATTCTTACTTCTATTGGTGAATATAATCATCTTTCAATTTATTTTGAAATATTTTACAGCTTTATTCAAACAACAATTTGTCTGGTATAATCGAATTTAATCTAAATTCATTCCCGAGAAATCGGGTAAGTTTTTGAATGATCAGAAACTCAATACGCAATGGATAACAAACTGGAAATTGCGGATTGACTGGTTTTGGATTTATCTCATCTGTCCGAAAACTCGGATGCGTGTCCATTTTTATACTAAACTGCATTCCGTACAAAATAATTTTAAATAAAACAATAATGCCGCTAATTCTTTTTTCAGAATTGAGTTCACAGTCCGGGTCTAACCCTAATGGCGATCGGCCTGATACTCCTCGCCCAGGTAGTTGGCGGCCTTCTCATCCTCGTCCCATACCTCCTTCATCTGCCCAGCCTGAGCCATCTCTGCGTGCCAGGTCTAGGTCTCCTCCTGCCATACCTCCCTCTGCCAGATCTCCTCCAGCCATAGCTCCCTCTACCGGACCTCCTCCTGCCAGATCTTCTCCTGCCATACCTTCCTCTGCCAGATCTCCTCCTGCCATACCTCCATCTGCCAGATCTCCTCCTGCCATACCTCCCTCTGCCAGAGCTCCTCTTGCCAGGCCTTCTCGTGCCAGGCCTCCTTCTGCTAGTCCTTCTTTTGCTGGGGCTTCGTTTTATCAGATTCTTGGATATAGCATTTCACTCGGAGAACTTGGATTTGTTCGGCTCATTCCCCTTAGCAATCCTAGCCAGCAATTTGAATTTCGAAGATACACTTTTCACCGCGAATCGGCGATTCGAGTAAAAGACGGGGATGTCTACAGGCCCATGCCAATTCCAGAACAAATTGTATTAGCTACATCTAATGGTGACGTATTTGCAATATTGAAGAATAGTGGCATTCTTGCTGGAATTTATAGAGGCAGAGGACGATGGCACCGCGCGAAAATAAACATAGGAAGCGGTGACGTGACGGATTTGACCCAAGATGAAATGATTGACGTTCCGATTGGGCGCAGGCGCACAATAAATTCGAGCTTCAACTTTTCTGTTGCAAACCATGATTCTCTACAGTTGAACCAATAATTCAATTCCCCCAAAAATATGTAAAACCTTGATGAAAGCATGATTGAAACTGATATTTAAGCTGTGGTTGGTCGACAGGTCGGCACTTATGATATCTGACCTTGGAAACAACCTATTGTTATAGAAAATAAAATACCACTTTTATCATCCGCGCGTCTTTTGTTGTCTTTTGTTCACTGCCAACAAAACCCAGGGTACTAAAGAATTTCAAGTAGTTGACACGGCATTATGTGACTCGGATGATGTCACTTGATATTGGCCAGATATGATTTTGACTAAAATTTGTTGGACCAGTATAACAATAGTACCTTCCTATTAAATTTTGATTAGATTTACATCAATTAAAATCAGCTAATCATAAGACACGGTAGGGAGTAGATGAACTGGACCAGTATAGCAACAAAATCCTGCATCATCTAACCACGTTATGTTGCAAATGAAAAATATCCATTGCGCAACGTTTTGATGTCATATTTTCATATCATTTCTTGATATCATCTTTTGACATCATCTTTTGAAATAGCATCCTTTGATAGCATATCTTGTTATAATCTTTCGATGTCATCCTTCCCGCAAGTAACGTAGCCTACAATCCTTTTAGAACAGGGAAAATATCGTGTTTACAAGAGTTGGGGATTGATCGGGGAATAAGTTTGTTAAAATGAAATAATTTAGATATTGTATCTTTATTAAGAAAGACTCCATATTTATTGAACACGTACAGGATTGTATCAAGTGTGACCTCAATTTTAATAAAATCAGTACATTTTTTTCTTGCAAGTGACTAATGAGATATAAATAGAATTTCGTACGCTTATAATCTCTAATGATAATCTAACAAGAATATGCTCAAGGCACTATTTACTTAAATGAAGACGAAGAATCCTCGTTTGTTACACTATTAACTAGCGTTTCTTCTCTGATTGCGAGAAATGAGGCTCCCTGATCGTCTGTCCCTATTCGTAGCGGATATTCTTTAATCTATTGGTAAATATAATCTCCTACAATTGATTTCGAAATATTCTCAAGCTTCATTCAAATAACAAAATGTCCTGTATAATCGAATTCAAACTAAATTTATTTCCGAGAAATCGAGTGAGTTTTTACATGATATGAATCCACCACAAAGGATGTTAGATTTTTTCACCGTATATTTCAAGAGATCAACAATTCCTCGAATAATCAAAGATTTTGTCAGAAACTCAATACACGTTGGATAAAAAACTGAAAATTGCGGATTGACAGGTTTCGGATAGGTCTTACCTGTTTGTGAAAACTGTGTTGCGTTTATATTTTGATACTACACTGCTTTCTGTAACACATTTTTTGGAAACTATAATTGACACATTTTTAAAAATGAGACAATAACGCCGCTATTTCTTTTTTCAGAATTGAGTTCACTGTCCGGCTCTAACCCTAATGGCGATCGGCCTGATACTCCTCGCCCGGGTATTTGGCGGCCTTCTCATTCTCGACCCATACCTCATTCCCCTGCCCAACCTGAGCCTCCTCTGCGTGCCAGGTCTAGGTCTCCTCCTGCCATACCTCCTTCTGCCAGACCTCCTCCTGCCATAGCTCCCTCTGCCAGACTTCCTCCTGCCAGACCTGCTCCTGCCAGACCTGCTCCTGCCAGACCTGCTCCTGCGAGATCTGCTCCTGCCAGCCCTCCTCCTGCCAGTCCTCCTCCTGGCAGTCGTCCCACTGTCAGACCTCCCCTTGCTGAGACTTCTGTTTATCAGATACTTGGATATAGCTTCGGACTTGAAGAACTGGGATTTGTTCGGCTCATTCCCCGTAGCAATCCGAGTCAGCAATTTGAATTTCGAAGATACACTTTCCATCCAGATTCGCCAATTCGAGTGCTAGAAAGAAGAAATGTCTACAGACCCATGCCAATCCCACAACAAATTGTATTAGCTACATCTAATAGCGACGTATTCGCAATACTGAAGAATAGTGGTATTCTTGCTGGAATATATTTGTCCGGATTAAGAAGGTACCGGGCGAAAGTAAACATAGTAAGCGGTGTTGTGACGGAGTTGACCGAAGATGAAGTTAATGAAGTTCCAGTAGGACGCGTTCGTACAATAAATACGTGTTTTAACATTGCAGTTGGAAATTACGATTCTCTGCAGTTGAGGCAGTAAGTTAATTTGGAAGAAAAACAATTTGAAACTATTTGCTAGTCTACAGGTTTGAAACTGATACGTAAACTGTGGATGGTAGAAAAGCCGACACCTATGATATCTGACCTTGGGAACAACCGATTGTTATAAATAATAAAATACCGATTTCATCCTCTGTGCTCTTTCTTGTCTTTATTCACTCATGAATAATTTTAAAGTGATTTTTTTTACCTATAGTCTTTTCTTTGTTCTAAATGGAATTTTTTCTCTGAGAGCTACACACCAAGTTCAGGGTATTGACACGTTGCAAATAGTTGACAACTAAATTATGTAACTCAGATGTCGTTGATTGTTGTTGGAACAATGTACCAAAAAAAAACATCTTCTAATTAAATTCTTATCTGGTCAACATCTATCGATATCAGCTAATCATACAACATGGTTGGAAGTAGATGCAACAGTGGAACACACCAACTATACAGATGGGCTCTTTCAAAGGATCCCAACGGGACCAGTATACAAAAAAAATGCAGCGTCATCCAATTAGGTAGTGTTACCTTTTGATAGGATGCGAATTTTTTGTTTTATTCATGAAAAATGACACTTAAAATTTTTTAAAAATGAAATTTTTGGACAAAAGACACAAGTTTGAGGCGCGCGCCTGTTGGATCTCGCGCTTCGCGCTCAAATATTCATTCTTTGCACATTGGAAGCTTGCATGAAACTTTATCAAAAATATCTCTTTCAGATTCCAGTATTTATATGCGGCTTCATATTCTAATTTTTTTATGTATTTAATTAATTATTGTTAACGATTAAGTTGTCCGAAGCTCTGTAGACTTTGACGCTATCCCCCACATTCTGCATTATTTATTGGATCAAAATTAGAATTTTTCAACATTCTGAGTAAAAATTTATCTTCAATGGTCGAACCTAACTGGTTGAATGTTTTCCTTCATGTTATTACTTGGATAAATATTTACCAAGGGGAAGATGATAACAACTGAGTACAAGATTTCATTAGGTATGAAGCCCGTTTTGATGAGATTAATATAGTTTTTTGTTTCGAAACTGACTAATGAAATATAAATAGCATTTCGTGCGATAATAATCTCTGAAGATAGTCTCAAAGGGATACGTTCAAGGCACTATTTATTCAAATAGAGGCACAGAATACTCATTTGTTATACTTTCAACTACAGTTTTTTCTCTAATTGGAAAAAATGAGGATCTCTTATAGTCTGGTTTCATTCTTAGCAACAATTCTTAATTCTATTGGTAAATATAATCATTCACTATCAATTTTTACACTTCGGATAATGAGCGGAAAATAGCCGATTGGCTTGTTTTGGATTTGCATTATCTCTCTTTGAAAACTCTGCCGCGTTTGTATTTGTATACTACACTGCTTTTTGTACCGAATATTTTGATTGAAACAATAATGCCGCTATTTCTTTTTTTAGAATTAAGTTCACAGTCCGGTTCTAACCGTGATGGCGATCGGCCTGATACTCCTCGCCCAGGAAGTTGGCGGCCTGCTCATCCTCGTCCCATGCCTCCTTCATCTGCCCAGCCAGAGCCTCCTTCGCGTGCCAGGTCTAGGTCTCCTCCTGCCATACCTCCCTCTGCCAGAACTCCTCCTGCCATACCTCCTTCTGCCAGATCTCCTTCTGCCATACCTCCCTCTGCCAGACCTCCTCAAGCCAGACCTCCTCCTGCCAGACCTTCTCAAGTCAGACCTCATCCTGCCAGACCTCCTCCTCCTACCAGTCCTGCTTCTGTCAGGCCTTCTCTTGCTGGGACTCCTGTTTATCAATTCCTTGGATATAACATTGGACTTGAAGAACTTGGATTTGTTCGGCTCATTCCCCTTAACAATCCTAGCCAGCAATTTGAATTTCGAAGACACACTTTTCATCCTGATTCGCCAGTTCTAGCGCGAGTAACATTAAATGTCCACAGGCCCATGCCAATCTCAGAACAAATTGTATTAGCTACCTCAAATGGTGACGCATTTGCGATATTTGAGAACAGTGGTCTTCTTGCTGGAATTTATAAATCCAGAGGACGAAGGTGGAGGGCGAAAATAAACATAGGAAGCGGTGAGGTTACGGACTTGACTGAAGATGAAATTCATGAAGTTCCAGTAGGGCGCAGACGCACAATAAATTCGAGTTTCAGGTTGGCAGTTGCAAACCACAATTCTCTACAGGTGAACCAGTAATTCGATTTTGAAAAATGTTAAACCTTTTTTCAATACAGAAGATTGAAACTCATACCTCAGCTTTGATTAGTAGCAAAGCCGAACCCTTTGATATCTGACTTTGGAAACAACTTATTTTTATAGAAAATAAAGTATAACTTTGATCCTCTATGGACTTTTTTGTCTTTTGCTAACTTCTTGATAATTTCAGAGAATTTTTTCATCATCTAAATCAGGTTTTTATCAATGTTTGTGGCCTGTTTTGATTTAGAGGTGTGTCAAGATCGCTAGTAACGTAACACAAAAACCCCTGAAATAGGGGTTTGACTTTTTCGATAAAAGGACACTTCTTCAACAGTTTTTTTCTGTGTTAGAAAATTAATTATAATATATTTGTTTACCATTATACAAGATTATATTAAGTGTGACGTCAATTCTAACAAAAGTAGTATATTTTTCGTCTGGAAACTGACTAACGAAATACAAATAGAATCGCGTACGATAATAATCTCTGAGAATAATCTTAAAAAGAATAAGCGTTAGGCACTATTTACTGAATTGAGGCGCAGAATACTTATTCGTTACACTGTTGACTACAGTTTGTTCTCTTATCGGAAAAGATGAAGATCTTTTATATTCCAGCCTTGTTCTTAGCAGCTGTTCTTTATTCTATTGGTGAATATAATCATTTACAATTAATTTTGAAATATTTCAAAGCTTGACTCAAACAACACTTTGTCCGCTATAATCCTCATTGTACCTGAATCGTTATTTTTTTCAAACTCTTTTTTTTTGTTCGTCACAAGTACGAATTTAATCTGAATTTATTCCCGACGAAGCGGGTACGTTTTTGCATGGTATGAATCCTCACCAAAGGGTGCGAGGATTTTTTTCACCGCCTATTTAGAGAGATGAAAAATTTCTTAAATAATTGAAGATTTGATCAAAAACGCAATACACGTCGGATAACAAACATAAAATTGCGGATTGACTGGATTCAGATTTGTTTTATCTATCCTTGAAAATTCCGTAGCGTGTGCATTTTTCATACCACACTGCCTTCTGTACATAATTGTTTGAAATAAAGCAATATTTTTTTTTCTAGAATTGAGTTCACAGTCCGGTCTTAACCATAAAGGCGATTTGCCTGATACGCCTCTCTCGGGTACTTGGAGGTCTTCTAGTCCTCGCCCCATACCTCATTCCCCTGCCCCACCAGAGCTTCCTCTGCGTGCTAGGTCCAGGTCTCCTCCTGCCAGGCCTTTTTTTGCTAGGATTTCTGATTATCAGATGTTTAAACCTAGACTTGGAGATGTAGAACTTGGATTAGTTCGGCTCGCTCCCCTCAACAATCCGAACCGGCAACTTGAATTCCGAAGATACACCTTCCATCCCGATTTACCAGTTCGAGTGCAAGAGAAAAGAAATATATACAATCCAATGCCAATTCCAGAACAAATTGTATTAGCGTCATCTGATGGTGACATATTTGCAATATTGGAGAGAAGTGGTCTTCTTGCTGGATTGTATTACAGAAGAAAAAAGTACCGGGTGAAAATAAACATAGGAAGCGGTGAAGTAACGGAGTTGACTGCAGATGAAATTAGTGAAGTTCCAGTAGGGCGCCAACGCACAATAAATACGAGTTTCAACATGGCGGTTGCAAACCACGATTCTCTACAGCTGAACGAATAATTCAATTTGAAGAAAATGTAAAACTTCTTGTCAATGTGGATGAATGAAACTGATACCTATGTTAAGGTGTGTTTGGTAGAAAAGAAGACACCTATGATATCTGACTTTGGCTATAACCTATTGTTATGAAAAATAAAATACCACATTCATTATCTAAGCTCTTTTTTGTCGTCTGTTCACTCGCGAATAATTTTAGGTAATTTTTGTACCTAAATTATGTCTCTAGAAAAGGTTATGGCCCTGTTCGATTCAGAGGTGGGTCAAAATCTGCGATATGATCTTCTCCGCTAGTAACTTAACCCGAAAATCTTTCGAAGGAGGGGAAATCGGGTGATATTTACGAAAAAATGTTCAAATTTTTCAGAAATTTTTTTAGAAGATAGTTGAATTTTCAACATGAAATGTTGACCTAACGAAGAAGTTTATTTTCAATCAAGAAAAATGACCTTTCTATCATAAAATATGCATTCTCTGACAAAAAATGAATTTTTAATCAGTTGTATTGAATGGAGAATAGAACTAATTTTCAACAAACTATTTGAATCCTGAACCAAATATACGACTACTTCATCAAAAAAGATTAATTTCAGATGGAAGAGTTGAATTTTCAAGTATAAAAGATATTTTTTTAACCAAAAATGTAATAAGAAGAAAATAATGTTTCTACAAAAAAAGTAATTTTCAACGACGAAGTGAAATTTTTCACCTAAGATGTAAATCTTGAAAAATAAATTTTGATAGAAGATGATAAAAGAGAATTTTTTATATATTGTCAATCAGGTTTTTATACTGTTCGAACTATTCCATTTTCAAGAACATTTTCACTTGGATAAATATTTATCGAGGGCGAGGTTTTAACGAAATGAACACATTTTTTTGTTTGAAAACTGACTAATGAAATGTAAATAGCATATCTTACGATAATAATCTCTGAAGATAATTTTAGAAAGATTCCCATAGGCACCATTATTTCAAATAGAGGCGCAGAATGCTTATTTGTTACACTGTTAACTACATTTTTCTTTTAATTAGGAAAATGAGGTTCTCTTATTGTCTGGTCTCATTTTCAGCGGCTATTTTTAATTCTATTGGTAAATATAATTATTCACAATTAATTTTGACACGTCGCAGGATAAGCGGAAAATAGCTGATTGATTGTATTTTTATACTACACTGGTTTCTGTACAGCATAATTTGTAATAAAACAATAATGTCGCTTTTTCTTCTTTCAGAATTAAGTTCACAGTCCGGCTCTAACCCTAACGGCGATTGGCCTGATACCCCTCGCCCGGGTACTTGGAGGTCTTCTCATCCTCGTTGCATACATCATTCCCCTGCCCAAACTGAGGCTCATTCGCGTACCAGGTCTAGGTCTCTTCCTGCCATGCCTCCCTCTGCCATATCTCCTCCTACCATACCTCCCTCTGCCACATCTCCTCCTGCCATACCTCCATCTGCCGTATCTACTCCTGCCTTATCTCCCTCTGCCGTACCTCCCTCTGCCATACCTCCTCCTGCCAGATCTCCTTCTGCCATACCTCCCTCTGCCAGATCTCCTCCTGCCATACCTCCCTCTGCCAGGCCTTCTCTTGCTAGGATTTCTGATTATCAGATGCTTAGACCTAGAGTTGGAAATGGAGAACTTGGATTTATTCGGCTCATTCCCCTTAGCAATCCGAATCGGCAATTTGAATTTCGAAGATACACCTTCCATCCCGATTTACCAGTTCGAGTGCAAGAGAAAAAAAATGTCTACAATCCAATGCCAATTCCAGAACAAATCGTATTAGCTACAACTAATGGTGACGTGTTCGCATTACTGGAGAAAACTGGTATCCTTTCTGGAATATATAAATCCACAGGGAAAAAGAACCGGGTAAAAATAAACATAGGAAGCCGTCAAGTTGCGAAGTTGACTGAAGATGAAATTCGTGAAGTTCCAGTAGGGCGCCAGCGCACAATAAATTCGAGCTTTAGCTTCGAACTTGCGAAACACGATTCTCTACAGCTGAACCAAGATTTCAATGAGGAAACAATGTCAAACTTTTTGTTAATGTAGATGATTGAAACTGATACCTAAGCTTTGTTTGGTAGGGAAGCTCATCTCTATGATGTCTGACTTTGGAAACAACTTATTGTTAAGAAAATAAAATACCATTTTCATCCTCTACGCTCTTTTTTTTTTTTGTCTTTTCCTCCACTCGTGAATAATTTTAGAGTAACTTTGTTTTACCTAAATCATGTCTCTGTGAAAGCGTATGGTAAATGAGAGCTTAAAAGTTCTTTCCTGTTCTTTTTTTGCAAATTGATAAATGGAAAGAATATTGAGCCTTTTTTGTGTTAGGTCCAGCCATTTTGGGTTGAAAATAAATTTTAGTTCTTTCATAGAAGGACACTTCTATAACATTTTTTTGGTATGATGAGTGAGAAATTATACTATATTTAAATACTAAAATATAAAAGATTAGATAAAGTGTGACGTCAGCTATAACAAACTTAGAACAAATTTTCTGTCTGGAGACTGACTAATTAAATATTTGTAAAATCTCTTACGATAATAATCTCTGAAAATAATTTAAGGAGGATAAAATTAAGGCAATATTTACTCAAATGACGTCACAGATTATCAGTTACAGTGTTAACTACGGTTTATTCTCTAATTTAAAAAAAAATGATGATCGCTCATAAACCCGCCTTAATATTGGTGACTATTATTGGATCTATTGGTAAATACAATCATCTGAAATTAACTTTGAAATATTTTCAAGCTTCACAACAACAAGAACAACCATTTGTCCGTTATAATCCGCATTGTATCTTCATTGCTATTTTTGCCAAACTAGTTTTGTGTTTCTTCCGTACAAAATAATTTGAGATTGAACAGTATTTTTGCTATGTCTTCTTTTAGAATTGAGTTCACAGTCCGAAAATAATGCTAGAGGTCCAATACCTCGTTTTCCTGACCAGCTTGAGTCTCCTCTGCGTGAAAGGTCTAGGTCTCCTACTGCCAGGACTCCTACTGCCAGGACTCCTCCTGCCAGGACTCCTTCTGCCACACCTCCTCCTGCCAGATCTCCTCTTGCCGGGACTTCTGAATATCATATATTTGGACAAGAACTTGGACTTGAAGAACTCGGATTCATTCGGCTTACTCCCCTTAACAATCCGAACCGGAAATTTGAATTTCGAAGATATATTTTCGATCCCAAATCGCCAGCTCGAGTGCTAGAGAGAAGAAATTATTACGGGCCTATGCCAATCCCAGAACAAATTGTATTAGCTACATCTAATGGTGAAGTGTTTGCAATATTGGAGAACAGTGGCTTCCTTGCTGGAATATATAGCTCCAGAGGAATTAAGTGTCGGGTGAAAATAAACATAGAAAGCGGTGAGGTGGCGCCACTGACCGTGGATGAAATTAATGAAGTTCCAGTAGGGCGCCGTCGCACAATGAATTCGTGTTTCAGCATGGAAGTTGCGAACCTCGATTCTCTACAGCTGAACCAATAATTCAATTTGACAAAAATGTAAAGCTTTCAGTCAACGAGCATGATTCAAACTGATACCTGAGATTAGGGTAACAACCTATTGTTATAAAAAATAAATTAGCGCTTTCCTCCTCTACGTTCTTTTTTATCTTTTATTCACTCGTGAATAATTCTGACCTATTCTTTCTTACCTGACTCATGTCTCTATGAAAGTTGATGGCCGTTTTGGATTTATAGGTGGTTCAAAATCTACCCTTTGTTGAGAGCAAGCGTTTGAGCCGCTGGCTGAACTGAACAACGCTAGTGATTGAACTCACTAGAGACGCAAAAAAAATGCAGTCTGAATTTAAAAAATTGCACAAAATTGTTAAAGTAGTTCATGGACGGCCCTCAGGACGGATTATCTGTAAATGGTTTGCAAAGTATCGACATGGTCAGATTGGTCAGTTATCGGAGTGAAAATCAGAGGGCAGCTGAATCAACGGCATTTTACGATGCATCCACGTTCGGTGAAGAAGGTGCACACCGCATCCCGACAACATCTTAATTCGCGATAAAACGTATTAGGACTGAAAGCAGACGGGTGGCCGGAGCTGTTGAAATTGGATCTGGATCTGGAACTCGAACTGGAACTCGTGCTGGACTCGGACGGGCGCGAGACACGCAGCTCGTTCTTTCCTCTTTAAACTTTGGTAGACTCTTCAGAGTCTACTCGGACCACAGCAAGATTAGCATCGCTATTTGGTTACACGCCAAATGGACAGCCGGCCAAAAGCCACTGTGGGTCTTCTTGATCATTACCACGCAGAAAAGGTTGAAGAAATAATTAAAAGTCGAGATGAAGTGATACTGAGTACAAAGAAAATATTTCTGATCGTGACACCTTCCACCATGGCTAAAGAAATCAGGGCGTCTATACGATGAAGGATTTTTAATTGCTGGTCTGAGAATTATTCTTCTCTTTGGAATTTAGATGTCCTAACTCAGAATTTTGAGCCTTTTTGACAATTCCCTGTTCCATAGAAAAATTATATAGTTTTTTTCAGCACTTCCCTGTTCAGATCAGTTTCGTAATTGTTTTGAAAAATACCTGACATTTCAAGTCAAAAAAGAAAACAGGCTGCGATACAAAAAAGATCCTCAAGGTGATCCAAATCAGTAATTTTTGTGAGACATTGTCAAGTTCTTCTTTTATAAAAAATATGTTAGCAATGGATCTTCTAGTTGGATTTTTTTTTGATCCAAGGAATTCAATATTGTTCCAAGGAAAAAAATGATACTTTCATTAATATTATTGTTCATTTAGTACTCTTAAGAGTTGGTGAATATTGTAGATATTTTTTCATTGTTATTTGGTAATAGTAAAAATAGAAAAGGCGAAAGAAATGAGAAAAGAGAAGGAAGGGGATGTAGTTGGTTGCCTTCTCATTTTTCTTTTTCTTTTTTCATTCTTGTAAAAAAATGGTTTAAAAAAAAAAGATTTTTTTTTCAAATTACAATAGGAGTATTTATTGGTGGTTGTCCAAATTTGTTCGGTGGATTCTTGGTTTAATTTTTCAGAATTCAATTCATTGACTTGAGTATTGAACGTTAAATAGGATTTTGAATTTGTTTTCAATCTAATTTAAGATTCTTAAATTTCACTTCTTTAATTGTCATTCTGAAATTTTTTATCGAAAAAGAGAAAAGCATTTCAAAAATTTTAAAACAAAATCTAGATTTTTGAACATTTTGAAATAAGGTTTCGAAGAAATTTAAGAATTTCGGGGGGTTTCGAAATAATACATAAATTTTCTTAGGATTTCTGGAAAAGTTTTAAATGATTTTTCATTTTGAAAAATAATACATTGAAGAGCATATTTAGAATGGATTTCAAAACAATTTTTGATCAATAATTAATAATTAAACAATTTTTTCAACTCTTTGAATTGCACAATTCATAAGGGTTTAACAATTATTTATTTAGTGAGCGTTTCAATTTAAAAAAATTTAGGCGTTAGGGTCCTTAACAAAAATCTACTAATTGAAACTACTTTGTTAAAAATTAATTCTTTTTCTTCATGATTCATCATTTTAGTTGGAAAATCTTCTCTTTTTCCTTACATAATTCAACTATTAAATTAATATTTTTTTAAATTATTTCTTCAACTGAAAATGTAACTATTCCATGTTTGGTTGAACATTTATCTTATTCAGTTAAAAAAAACTATTTGGTTCAAAATTCATGTCTTTTATTAAAAATTATTCTTTTTTGGTAAAATACTAATTCTTTTGGTTCAAAATTAGTTTTTTTTGTATTGAAAATTAATTTGTTAAAAATTACATAAAAAGTTCTAATATTTCTTTGAAAATTCACGTTTTTTGTTGAAGATTATCATTTTTTTATAACATTATTTTTTTAATTAAAAATTATTTTTTCTATGGTTAAAAATTAGTGTTTATGTTGAAGATCAATTTTTATAACTAAAAATTTAACTTAGTTTTTTGTGAAAATTTTTTTTATAGACAGTTATTTATTTTTTTTTTGAAAAGTCGTTTATTTGGTTGAAAATCCAATTATTTCGCTCTAAATACATTTCATTTTTTTTTATTTATTTCTCTAACTGAAAATGAATCTATTCTATTTTTTGTTGAAAATTTGTCTTTCTTCAGTAGAAAATTAATATTTTTTGTTGAAAATGGCATTAAAATAAAAATATTTGTTAGAAAATTCATGTATTTGGTTGAAAATTAGTTTTTTTTCAAAATCGTAAATTAATTTTTTTTTAACTGAAAATTTAACTATTCTATGTTTTGTCGAAATTGTTTTTTTTATAGACATTTAATCTTTTTGTTTGAAAATTCATCTGTTTGTTTGAAAATTGATATATTTCGTTAAAAATTGATTTTATTTGCTTGAAAACTTTTTTTTCAAACTTCAAATTAAACTATTCTATTTTTGTCAAAAATTTATCTTTTTATTTGAAAATTCATCTATTTTGATGAAATTTCTATTTCTTGTTTGCTACAAATTCAACTTTTAGATTGAAAATTCTATTCAAGATTAAAATATTTGGTTGAAAATTCATATCTTTCGTTAATAATTATTCTTTTTGGGGTTGAAGTTTCATTCTTTTGTTTGAAAATTAATTTTTTCACCTAAAAATTTAGCTATTCAATTTGTCGCCCAATTTTTTTTTATATTCTGATTTATTGATATTCTGAAAAATTGAAGAACTGGCCTTCTAATCTTCCAGATTCTGTTTCGAAATTTTTATGAAATGTTAACATTTTTAAAAATATTATCTTGCAATTAATTTAAAAGGAAATCGAAAATCAGTTCGAATTATCCCATGACTTATAAAAAATGTTTTTCACCATCGTGCAAACTTTTGAAATTATTTTTCTACAAATTTTTCATAAAATTTCACAATCTTGCTGATGTAAAAATTTTGATTGAAGATCTTTCCCATTCTTTTTCAAAAGTTCAGAAAATAATTTAAAATCTTTAGAAATCTTTGTCAATTTTCTCTTAAAATTTATTTGCAAAATAAAGCTTTGATATTTTTTCCGAAATCTCAAAAATTTACATTTTGTTCACAATTTTTAAAAATATTCTCAAATTTCAAATCATTTTTTCATCTATTTCCAAATCTTTTGAACTTTCTGAATATCTTCTAAAATTACTCGAATTTTCCCAAAAAATTCCTTAAAATTCTGAAAGATTAAAAAAATTGCCTTAAAATCTTCCAGAATCTGTTTTGACAATTTTGGAAGTCTTTTGAAATTCAAATTTTTCTAACATTATCTGGATATTAATTTTTCAAAATAACAAATTATTTTCAATTAGCCCATGAATTGTGAGAAATATTTTTTATTATCGTCAAATCTTTCAAATTTTTTTCTCATATTTCATACAAAAGGCAATTTTGCTAATGGGAAGAGTTTATTTGAAAATCGGTCCCATTTTTTTCGAATTTTTGGAAAATAATTT
This sequence comes from Andricus quercusramuli, assembly GCA_932178445.1. Classification (NCBI taxonomy): domain Eukaryota; kingdom Metazoa; phylum Arthropoda; class Insecta; order Hymenoptera; family Cynipidae; genus Andricus; species Andricus quercusramuli. The sequence continues at coordinate 102,516 of CAKNXH010000605.1, read as the reverse complement.
AAAATCTTTTGAGCCTTCTGAATATTTTTTGAAATTATTCAAATTGTTTCCGAAACCATGAACCAATGTGCCAATGAGGCTCCTAGTGCTACTAGAGATCTGAACCGTGAATTTTTAGTCAGGTTCGGGTCTTGCACATCTGTGCTTTTTCTACTCAACGGGGCGAGGCAGCCAACACGCCACATTTTGGCGTGCAGACCACTTGTTTGAAATGATATCAAAAAATGTATGGTGTCGTTTGAAAGCCTGATTATTTGGCTACAAAATTGCCCTTTGGCATTTTGACGTAGCTTGCCCATTAGAATTTCTACAGCCGTTTTCCAGAGACGCTGTTTTTGCTCAACAGCAGAAACGTGGGGCGAGGCAGCCAACCATTTCAGCAGTTATCAGGCGGCACACAACATTTTGATACACAGACATATAATAATGTATGAGTTCTTCATTATGTCCAAGATGAGATATTGAAATAAAAAACAAAGTTGAATGTCTTCTCTGACATTTGATGGAACTTAAAAGAAAAACCCTAAAAAGAATTGACTATTTTTGGAAAAATGAATTTGTCGTCTTCCTCGCTGCTGTCCAAGGTTTATACCTTCTTTGGGCGGTCTCGTCGAAGCCACACGCAATTAACTTTTTAGCCTTTTTGGCATCATCTGCCGTTTGTTGGCTACCTCGCCCCATGTGTGGTTTTTTCCACAAAAATTTCACAAAAAAAAAGTATTTTGAATACCTTGAAGCCAACCACTCCATCGTGTTAAGCGCAAAATCCTACTGCGGAAAATACTAACTTGGACTTTTTTTACACGACCTATACACGAAGGATAAACAAACGAAAATTACGAAAATGTTCCTTCTGCTAATAGTTTTTCAGAAATGACGCTGATTTTTGCAAGCTTCGACAGTCACAAGACTCAACTTTCGGAAAATAGGGCGGACTAACCTAATCGACCTTACATTACGAAAGCGCGCGATTTCAATTAACGCTGTGGGAATAAGAAGAAATTGGCTGCCTCGCCCCACTGGTTGCCTCGCCCCACTGGCTGCCTCGCCCCACTGGATCCCTCGCCCCACTGTATCAAAATAGGACGCCAAAAAAATGATGCTGAATTAAAATGGAAATATATTTCTGATCATGACTCCCTTACTGGCGAAGGAAATTGTAGAAATCCTCTCTAAAACTTGACAGAATTAAATCCTTGAAACATTTGATCTTGCCAGAGCTCTCAACTTGTTTTCCTTATTCCCTGGTTGACACGCGAACCTCCCATCTCTTTTATATTTGGTGGGATGCGTTGGCAAAAAAGCGACATGGACACAGCTTTCAATCGCAGATGCCAACGAAGCGTGAACTCGTCTCTCATCCACAATATTCGCCATCACGCGATCTCGTTTCGCGTCGATAGGAGAAGCTCGTTGGCAAGTGCTTTGCGAAATTCATCGCTCCTGTAGGACGCCTACTCGGATTCCTGATATACCGAGGACCATTACTTCCTAGCACGCCATAAATAAGAGACGCGCTGAATTTGCGTGTAGGCAGTAAATATTCAATAAACGGCCAAGATCCGTTTACAGAAAGGCATTTTGCGCGAGTCGAGGCGAATGTTTTGGACCTCGTTTTGGACCTAAATGTTAGGGGGCAACTAGAGTCCAGGGGTGAGTCTAAATGCAGTTACTTATCCAAGAGAGATGCTAGGACGCGGCCAATTTTCTGCCTGCGCTAGGACCAGTCAATTCATAACTTAGGATAATGGCGAAGCAGAGACCATTTCTGGTATTATCTGTGGACACCTATCGAGATAGATGGTGGACCTGCGATCTCCGTTACCCAACCCTTTTGTCATTATTTATATTTAGAAATATTGCGAGACTTCGAAGCCCAAACTGCTCTCAAAATAGGGGAAATAGGGTGGCTTTTTATGAGAATATGGGAACAATAGGACAGTGAATCCATTCAAATGGAGTTAACGTAGACACTATATTAAATTCAAGGTCATGTATCATCATTAGGGTGATTTTTTTGAGCATTTTTTTTAAATTCAACTTGAAACCTCTACAAATAGTGAATAAATAGCGTCAATATAATGAAGAGCTGCTTTTTCCCCCTAAAATGGCCTTGAGCGACCTTTGAGTGTTATTTTAAAAATCTTGAAAAAATCTCAGTGAATATTGAACTATAAAGAACTCAATTCATACGTGCTAGAAATGAATTATCAATCCATAGCGTCAACTTAATTAAGAAAAGTTATTTGTGCCCTAAAATGGCATTGAGCGACCTTCGAATGTTATTGCAAAAGCTCAAAAATTTGAAATACAATATTGAATCGTAAAGAGCAAAACGCATGCGCGCCATAAATGGATAATCAATACATAGCCTCAATTAAATTAACAATAGTTACTTTTGCCATAAAGTGGCCTTGAACTACCTTGGAATGTTATTGTAAAAATCTGAAGGAAATTCCAGTAAAATATTGAATTGTGAAGAACACAATTCATACGCGCCAAAAATGAATAATGAATAAATGATGTCAATTTAGTTGAGAAAAATTATTCTTGCCCTAAAATGGCCTTAAACGACCTTTGAATGTTATTATGAAAATCGTGAAAAAATCTAAGTGCAATATTTAATTATTAAGAGCAAAACTAATGCACGCCAAAAATAAATAATCAATGAATAGCGTGAATTTAATTGAGAAAAGTTATTTTTGCCCTAAAATATCTTTGAGCGACCTTTAAGTATGTTATTGTGAGTATCTTGAAAAAATCTGAGCACAATATCGAATTATAAAGAACACAATTTATACGCGGGAGAAATAAAATATCAATAAGAGCGTCAATTTACTTAGGAACGACCTTTTTTGCCCTAAAATGGCCTCAGGCGACCTTTGACTGTTATTGTAGAAATCGTAAAAAAATCTCAGTGCAATATTGAATTGTAAAGAACAAAACTCATATCCGCCATACATGAAAAATTAATGAATGACATCAATTTAAATAACAATAGTTATTTCTGCCCTAAAATGGCCTTCAGTGACCATTAAATGTTATTGTAAAAATCTC
>CAKNXH010000605.1:81555-98424 GCA_932178445.1 Andricus quercusramuli | reverse complement strand
TAGCAGATTTGCAGGAACCGTTCTTGATTCCAGGTCCAGTGAACAAAGAATAGCCTGACGTGCAATTCTTCAAACACCTGTTGATTGATATGACCAAGTAGCAGATTTTCAATTTGTAGAGAAAAGATCCGAGTCTGGTGGAGGGCTAAGCGTGGGCCCCTTATCTCTCAATTCACTCACCAGAAGCTGACTCGATCCTTCTTGGCTGCGGGCCCACCTCGACAACGACAAGAAACTGGGCCCGGGTCCCGGTAGAAGGATCGTGCAGGGCTGGGTAGACACGGCTACCGGAATCACGACTTAGCCTTCTCCACTCTTCACGAATCGACCCGTTATCTTCGCTATTTGCATATTAAACTAACTCACAACGGGCGGCATATTTCATTCGGACTATGTCCGTGCAGGAATGAGAGACGAGGATGGAATCGTAGAGGGAGACGTCCAGAAAAGAGTGGCTCAAACCAAGTATCAACCAATATCGAATACCGACTCTTCCTTTTGTGAACCACGACATTTTTAAGGAGCAACTTGTTTCCAATATGCATCGATAAACCTGTTTGTAAAGTGCACCTCCCGGAGGTACCAATTCGATACTTTGTTTGTGAATCCTCTTAGGTAGATTGAGCTGGACGTGGCGCCTCACCCTTCTGATGGCGAAGACATCAAAAGGTCAGAGGATATCAGCTATCGGGTTTCATTGTTTGTACTTGAATTAGGTTGAACATTATTTGGTAGATTAATATTGATGATGTTGCAGAGGTTTCACCAGAAGTCAGTCATTGACTGACGTGACTGACAGTGTCAGTCACGGAGACTAGATCGAATAGCAACAAATTTTTGGTGAAGTGGATCCTAATCCTTTACTTTTCTCTACCTGGCGACTGATCATGATGACTGTGAAGCTTTCCAAAGTTTTAAGGATCCTGGAAAAGGAAGAAAAGGATGCCAAGGAAATGTTCTGTCAGTCAAATTTTTAATTAGCAAATCATATTTTCGGATTGAAAATTTAACTATTCGATTATAAGTGAAGATTTATATTTAAAATTTACCTGTTTTGTAAAGCCTTTTCAGCTTCAAAATTAAACATTTTGGTGGAAAATTAATCTCTTTAGATCAAAATCAAATATTGGATTGAAAATTCCACTATTTTTTGGAAAATACAACTATTGAGAAATCAATTTTTTTTTATATCGGGTTTTCGGATTGATAATTCAATTAGTTGGTTATAAAGTTGAATGACTTTGTTAAAAATTCATTTTTTTTTCGTTAAAAAATCATTTCATTAGAAAATTTTTCTATCAGCTTTCAAATGGAATTTTTCGTTTAAAATTCAAAAATTCTGTAGGAAATTCGTCTTTTTAACTTGAAAATTCAAACCATTGTTTGGAAATGGAAATTACTTTTTTTTTTAAACTCGACGAGTTGTGAATTTTTATTCTTTTATTTGAAAAAAAAAAATTAATCTGGAAATTCAACCTTTTTTTATTTTTCGATTGAAAATGTATTCTCCATAACTTGAAAATTCAACTATTTAAAGGAAAATTCATCCATTTGAGAATTCCTTTTTTTTCGCTAGAAATTAATTCTCGTTTGTTAGAAATTATTTTTTTCGTTGAAAAATAAATTTTGGAAATGAAAGGGTATCTATTCCATTTTTGGTTGAAAATGAATATTTTTTATTAGAACTAAATAAAAATTTTCTATTCGAAAATTCATATTTTTTGTTGCAGACTGATTTTTTTTTATTAAGTTCAACTGTTTTTGATTTCAAATAAATTTTTGTTTACAAATTTTTTCATTTTGTACGAAATTTCTCTTTTTAGTTTGAAATTTTGAGTTATCAAGCTCTTTGATTGAAAATTAATTATTTCATTGAAAAATCAACTATTTTGGTAGAAAATTCAACTATACAGTTAAAAAATTAAAGAATTTAATTGAAAATCTAACTACTTGGTAGAAAATAAAATGTTTAAAAATCCTATTTTTGAATTGAAATATCAATTATTTGTTGATCAAGTTGAACAACTTTGTTAAGAATTCATTTTTTTCGTTGAAAAATCATAATTTTGTCGGGAAATTCAACTATTTGGTTTCAAATAGTTTTTCAACCAAATAGTTGAATTTTGAACGAAACGGATGAATTTTTCACAAAAAATTTAAGAGTTAGATTTTCAGATCAAAAATAAATTAATTTTCAACCAAAGTTAAATAAATTTTCAACGAAATAGGTCAATTTTCGGGTGAAAAATAAAGTTTTGAACAAAAACGAGGATTTTTTAACAATTTAATTTACCTTTTAACCAAGTTGATACATTTTCAATTTAAAAAAATGAATTTACAATAATAAATTGAATAGTTAAATTTTCAGGTAAAAAAAAAAGAATATTCAAGCAAAAAGAATGATTTTCAACAATAAAGATTAATTTTTTATAATAAAGATAAATTTTCAAGCTAATAGTCAAATGTTTAAACAAATAGTTGAATTTTCAACTACAAAAAAAATAATTTACAATAATAAATAGAATAGTTAAATTTTCATTGAAAAAAAACTTTTTTCAAGCAAAGAATGAACTATTATTAACCAAGAAGACTGATTGTCTACCAAAAAAGACAAATTTTCAACAATATAAATTAATTCTCAACAGCAAAAAATAAATTTGTAGCTGAATAGTATTTTGTTAAAAATTAGTTTTTATGCTTGAATTTTACTGTTTGGAAATTAATTTTTCCATCTCAGAATTTTACCATTAGATTTTTTATTGAAAATTTAACTATTCAATAGAAAGTATAATGTATTTAATTTGGGAATCAAGTTTTTTTCTAAATGAGTCATTTTTGGTTAAATAGTACTGGTTGAAAATTCGTTTTTTTTTTATCGAAAATTAATTTCTTGAACTGATAATTTAATTATTTCATTTTTGATCGAAAAGTTATACTTTTTCAGTTAAAACTTCAACTATTTTTCATTTTTCAACAAAATACTTGAATCCTCAACCAAAAAGAAAAATTTTTAAAGAAAAAAATAATTTTCTACCCAAATAGAAGAATTTTTAACAAAAATGATAGGTTTCTAATCTCAAAATTAAAATATCTTAGAGAACATACAAATATTTATTATTTAAATTAACATTTAAATTTTCACAAAAAATATCAATTTTTCAACTGGTACAGTATTATTTAAATGAAAAATAAAATAAAAAATAAAAATAAAAAAAATTCAACTAATTGGTGCAAAACTCATGCATTCTACTTAAAATTTATTCGTTTTTTTCGTCATGTTGTGAATTTTTTATTTTTTTATTGAAAAGGACTTTCATCTATCTGAAATTTTTTTTTTTTTCTATAAATTGATTCTTGTTTGTTGAATATCAATATTTTCTATTGAAGGTTCAACAGTTTGGTTAAAAATTGATATTTTTCTGATATAAATTCATCTATTGAGCTGAACGTTTAATTAGTTTTTCCAAAATTCTTCTTTGTAATTTCATCCTGTTTATTTGAAATTTCAACCATTTGGTTGAAAATTCCCCGTATTGCTGAAATTTCATCTTTCGGTACAAAATTAATCTTTCTTTGTGGAAAATTAATTTAGTTGATTAAGATTTTGAGTATTTTGTTAAAAGTTTAATCATTCTGTTGAAAATTCAACTATTTCTTTGAAGCCATCTTTTATGGTTGGAAATTTAACTGCTTTGTTGCAAATTCCTCCTACGAACATAAAAAAGTTGGTAACCTAGTTCATGATAGGCTCTTTCGCCCTCCACCAGTCTTAGATCATATTGAGAAGAAAAGATCAATTATGGATATTGTGAAGTTAAGAAAAGAAAAAAAATTCTCTCCAACCACTTGCTCTCCGTGGATATCAACTGACACTTTTTGTAGTTGAATCTCATCTAGATATCTATACGAGGCGCCTCACCTTCCAGATTCTAAAGAAAAGAAAAAGGTCAATTGTGGATGATTTCTCTAATCGACTCGCTGCTCTCCTTAAACATCACATACCATTCTTTTTACTAGAATCTTCTCAGGTAGATGTCTCTGGACCTGGCGCCTCCCACTCGAGATCGTGAAGAAAAGAAAAAGCTGATGATTTCTCTCATCAGCTCCTTGCTCTCCGCGGATATCACATGCCATTTAGTGGTAAGCATCTCGGTAGCATCTCTGGAGGCAGAAGCTGTTAGTTGTGGCGACGCTGAACATGGTCTGGCCTTGCTTCGTGGCTTTCCTCGATCCTTTCTCGCTATCATCGTTCACTCTCTCATTCTCTCGATCTCTCGTTTCTCAGCCACCCGCGTCAGCAGGAGATAGCACTCTGGAGGGACGAAGAGGTTTTAGAGGATAGCCCAGGGAAGAGGGAACTGAGGCGAAGAGGGAGTGCAAGCCGCTAATGAGGCCGTGTGTAATTAGGGAGCTCTCGCGGCCTAATGAAGCGCTTACCTACCTTGGCTATCAACCCCTGTCTCCTCTCGGTACCGCACCAAGACACCCATCCAATCGCATTCACATACGCATCCACACAGAGAATTTGGTACGAGCCCAGCCACGACATTACGGTTCTTCTTTCACCAAGAGACAACCACTTCTCCGCTTCTCAGTTCTCACCACCTTCGAAGCGTTGATCACGCTTCGGAGTCGACCGAGGATCGAGGACCAAGATGAGAAACTGAGAAGGAGGTGGTCCCTTCGAGAGGAGATACACCTCCGCACGACACGCTCGCAGTTTTGCTGGACCATTAGGGAATTAACCTTCCAGGGATGCAGGCAGTTTTTTAATTGATTAATTATAGAGTTTGGGACTCGAGTCCTTTTTTGGGGACAGGACAGCTATAATTATGATGTTTTGCTAAATTCCAAATTCTAATCTATCAGATTTGAACCAAAAAGTCCGAGGGGAAAACGACTTCTAAGCATGCAGCCCAGCAGAGGTGGATTGTTTCGGATGATAACGGAATACGTTGGATGACCTCTACATGTCATCAGGATAAAGAATGAGTGTGTAGAATGTAATAACTTGGAACGTCTTCAGGATGAACATTCCAATTGTAGAATGATTTTTGGATTGAAGATTTCATCAGAGTAAACACTAATTTTGTAGATGGTTTGCTGAATTGGAAAAGTCATGAGGAAAAACATTGCAATTCCAGAATGATTTTAGATAAAAAGATTCATCATCTGAAAGAGCTTCGTAGAGTGATTTGTTGATTGGAAACGTCATCGGGGTGAAAATTAAACCTGTAGAATTTTTCCTAAAACGAAATATCATCCGAATGAGCATTCAATGAAGGGTAACATTACAATTTCGGAATGGTTGATTGGAAAACTTATTAGGATAAGCATTACATTTGTAGAATATTTATCAAATTGGAAAGAGCATGCGGACAGACATTTGTAAAATTGTTTGGAGGCCCGAAACGTCTTTAAGAAAAACTTACAAATTGTAGAATATTTCTTGGATTAAAAATCTCATCAGGGTCAAAACTGATTTTCTAGAATGGTTACTGGATTAGGGTGAAGATCAAGTTTGCAGAATGGTTTGTGGATTGGAAAAGTCATCAGGGTAAAAATTGAACATGTAGAACTTTTCCTGAGATCGAAATATTATCAGGATAAGCATCCAGTCAAGGTGAACGTTGTCGAATGCTTTTTGGATTGAAAATTTCATCAGGGTGAACACTAATTTTTTAGAATGCTTACCGGATTAGAAAAGTCATGAAGAAGAACATTACAATTCTAGAATGATCTTGGATGAAAAAAGCTCACCAGGGTAATAGTCAAATTCGCAGAATGGTTTGTGGATTGGATAAGTTATCAGGGTAAAAAATGAACCTTCAGAATTTTTCCTAAGATCGGAATATCATCAGGATGAACATGAGGGTAAAACCTTCTTTTGTAGAATGGTTACTAGATTGGGAAAGTGATGAGATAAACAGAACAAGTCTGAGATGATTTTGGATGAAAGAAGGTCATCAGGGTGAAGATCAAATTTGCAGAACGGTTTGTGGATTGCAAAAGTCATCACGAGAAAAACTGGAGCTGTAGAATTTTTCCGGAAATCGAAATATCATCAGCATTTTAGATGAAATGAAAGTCATCAGTATGAAAATCAAATCTGCGGAATGGTTTGTGGATTGGAAAAGTCATCAGGGTGAAAATTGAATCCAGAAAATTTTTCTTAAACTCGAAATATCATCAGGATAAGCATTCAGTCAAGGTAAACCTTACCATTTTAGAATGATTGATTGGAAAATTGATTAGGGTAAGCATTATATTTGTAGAATGTTCAGCGGTTTGGAAAAATCATGCGGACAATCATTTGAAAAATTGTTTGTAGAATTAGAACGTCTCAGGATAAACTTTTTCATTATGGAATGCCTCTTGGAGTGAAAATTCCATCGTTCTGAACACTAATTTCTTCCGAATGGTTATCGGATTGAAAAAGTCATGAAGAAGAACATTACAATTCAAGAATGATTTTGGATGAAAAAAGCTCACCAGGGTAATGGTTAAATTTGCAGACTTGTTCTTGGATGGGGAAAGTCATCAGGGTAAAAACTAATTCTTTAGAATTTTTCATAAAATGGAAGTATCATTAAGATAAGCATTCAATAAAGGTGAACATTACAATTTTGAGAAGATTGATTGAAAAAGACATCAGGGTAATCATTACATTTGTAGAGTGTTTAGTGGATTGTAAAAGTCATGCAGACAGACATTTTCAAAATGGTTTTTTTGACTCGAAACGTCTTCAGGATAAACTTTCCAATTGTAGAATCCTTTTTGGTTTGAAAATGTCATCAGTGTAAACACTGATTATGTAGAATGTTTAGTGGATTGGAAAAGTCTGTGGACAGATATTTGTGAAATGTTTTGTAGACTCGAAACGTTTTTAAGATAAACTTTCCAATTGGAGAGCGCTTTTTAGATCGAAAATGTCATCAAGGTAAAAACTCATTTTGTAGAATGGTTACTGGATTGGAAAAGTCATCAGGACAAACATTACAATTTTTGATTAATTTTGGATGAAGAAAAATTTATCAGGCTACAGATCGAATTTCCAAAATGGTTTGTGGATTGGAAAAGACATCAGGGTAAAAATTAAACCTGTAGAATTTTTCTGAAATCGAAATTTCATCAGGGTAGGTGACTAATACAATTTGAAGAACACTATTAGAATGTTATTCGGATTGGAAATGTCATCAGCTTAAACCCTACTTTTGTAGAATGATTACTGGATTGGAAAAGTGATGACAACAAACAGAACAATTCTAGGATGATTTGGGAAAGACTGGACCTGTAGAATTTTTCCTGGAATCGAAATATCATCAGGATATTGGTGAAAATGAAAGTCATGAGCGTAAAAATCAAATCTACAGAATGGTTTGTGGATAGGAAAAGTCATCAGGATGAAAATTGAACCCGTAAAATTTTTATTGAATTTGGAGTGTCATCAGGATAAGCATTCAAACAAGGTAAAAATTACAACTTTAGAATGGTTGATTTGAAAACTCATTAGGGTAAGCATTAAATTTGTAGAATGTTCAGTGGATTGGAAAAGTCTTGCGGAAACACATCTGTAAAATTTTTGTAGACCCAAACTGTCTTAAGGATAAACTTTCCAATTCTTGAATGCTTTTTAGATTCGGATGGATTTGGATGAGAACATATAGAGCAATGCTCGAGTGATTTTGGTAAAACAAAGGTCATCAGGGTAAATATCAGATTTGCAGAAAGTTTCGTGGATTGGAAAATTCATCAGAGTGAAAATTGAACCTGTAGAAGTTTTCCTGAAATCAAAACATCATCAGGATAAGCAATAAACTTGTAGAGTGTTTAGTGGATTAGAAAAGTCATCACACGGAATTCCCCTGGTTCAGCTTTTGGTCCTCACCGGAAAAGAAAAATTCTCAAAGGATCCAGGGCGAAAATAAATAAAAAAATCATTTTGTCGCATTTCTCTTCTGTTCCGTAAATCACGCTCAAGTTCATTGGGTAATCCGGCCGACGGTGTTAATATCCCCGCGTTTCTGTCCCTCTCTTTGGCGACGTCGTCGCGAGGAAGGATCCTTCGTTGATCCTGAAAGTACCCCTTCGCTTTGCTCCAACCCCTAACCGAGGTAATAGCCGGGGAGGTGAGGAGCCGGAGAGAGCGAGAGCGGAGTGCGCTAAATCCAGATATATGATGCGCGCTCGTGACATGCAAATCTCGTTAAAGCCCAGCGCCATTACGTTTTCAAATCTTTAAAGTGTGTTTAGACAGCCGCCGTGATCCGTACTCTTCTGGGGCTACTTACTCTCACGTAATATCGAGATATCGAGATTCGATGATAATCGCCACCCGCCCGATGGATAAGAAAACGAAGTGATTCTGAGCCTATAATTGTAATGTTCACCCTAATAACTTTCCAAATCAAAAGTGATTTTTGCATTATGTTCATCCTGCTATTTTTTAACATCCTCAAATCATTTTACAAGTTTGGTTTTTACCGTGATGACATTTCCAATTCAAGAAGCATCCTAACGTCTTGTCCTGTGAAGTCATCACCGAAGCTTGACCATACTGTCATGTTGGCAATTATCAACTGGATTCACTAAACTCGGACGGGTCATTATGATCTCGAGAGTGTTTCTGAATCTATGATTGTAATGTTCAACCTGATACCTTCCCGAATCACAAATGATTCTTGAATTGTTATGCTTATCCTGATATTTTTTACCATCTTTAAACCATTTTACAAGTTCAGTTTTCACGCTGATAACATTTCCAGTCCAAGAAGCATTCTAACATTTTGTACTGTGAAGTCATCACCGAAGCTGGACCACACTGTCACGGTGGCAATTGTCAACTGGATTCACTGAACTCGGACAGGTCATTATGATCTCGAGAGTGTTTCTGAGTCTATGATTGTAATGTTCAACCTGATATCTTCCCGAATCACAAATGATTCTTGAATTGTTATGCTTATCCTGATATTTTTCACCATCTTCAAACCATTTTACAAGTTCAGTTTTCACGCTGATACATTTCCAATCCAAGAAACATTCTAGCAGTTTGTCTTGTGAAGTCATCACTGAAGCTAGACCACCCTGTAACGTTGGTAATTGTCAACTTGATTGACAACACTCGGACAGATCATCATGATCTGGAGAGTGATAACTGGATCAAAAATCGATTCCTAAAGTAGATGACTTGAGGTTTGCATTAGACATCAAAGACTCCACTACAAAAAAAATCCTGTAATGAAGTATAACTAAAAATGGAATGGATGAATAATTTGAGTTGAAGTAGAGTGTACACCTGGTGGAGTTGGAAATTGTTGGAGCCATTTCTAGAGGCTGATCGATGCGTGTCGTCTGTTGGGTATGGTTGTATGTGGTCGGGGACGTCGGGGTTGAATGCAGTCGAGTCGAGTCGCGAGTTCGCGGAGTTTCGCCGGAAACGGTCCATCACGTGACCACGTGACCACGTGACGGTCTGGCCTTTGTTCCGTGCGATCATTAGTCTGTCAATATGCCCAAACGACGCTCTCTCCCTATACGCCCTATACCCATCTACCTGCACAATGCCCCCATTGTCTTCCTCGCGCGTATTATACACCCCCATTATGCACCTATGTAGGCGCGCGCGTGCAATGTGCATGCGTGTGTCCAATGTGCATGCGTGTGTACAATGTGCATGCGTGAGTCCAGGTCCAGCCACGCACACTCTTATTCCAACTTTTTTGCGTGGGATATATGCAAAAACCATATTTTTGTCCTTCTCAGTTGGGATCTTTCAACTCCTTCTTGGCTCTCATCCTGGTCGTCGATCATCTGCACCTTGGTGCCTTTTCCAACCCCTAAGAGGTTTACTGAACAAATGTATGATGATGTTTGATGAAATGTTTCATGATGGTTTTTTTTCATCCAAAAACCAATCGACATTTGTGGTGTTTAACCTGATGACTTCTACCAACTTCGGCTCTCATCATGGTGTTCGATCATGTGTAGCTTGTTGCCTTTCCCAACATCTGAAAGGTTTACAGAACAAATGGTGGTGTACCCTGATGGATTTTTTAATCTAAAAACCATTTGACAATTATGTTTACCTTGATGACTTTTATCAACGAGGGTCTTTTTCGAAAATTTGATTTCCACCCTGATGATATTCTTCTGGTCATCATCAAAGAACATCAAAAAAACATTCTTCTGTCTACTCTGATGACTTATTTAAAAGAAGTTTTCCCTGTTGCTTCCTATTTTGTTGGAAAATTACGGAATTGTGAAACATAGTTTATGTAGATAACTTTCAAGTTCAGAAATTATTCTGCAGATTCAATGTTCATCCTGATGTCATTTATATTAAACGAAAAATTCTGCAAATGTAATAATTAGGCTGATGACTTTTCAGATTCACATACTATTTTATAATTGTGATGTTTATCATTATGACTTTTCTGATCAATCATTCTGTAATAGGGTTTTTTCCTGATTTAGAAAATTTGAATTTTTCAATAATTAACTACTCAAAAACTCTCTGTGCCCTCTTTGCCCCCTTTCTTAATAATTCATCAATTTTCACTGTTCTCAAAAAACTTTCTTTTTTTCTTATTTTTACGCTCAATTTTATATTTCTAATTCAATTTTTAAACTTCAACCCAAAAAGAAAATCCGATTCTATTTGGTTAAAAATAAGTTTTTCTGCTGTTGTTAAAGATTACTTTTTGCTAATTGGAAATTTATTTATTAATTCTTTACTTGAAAATTCATCGTTTTTAGTTGAAATTTCAGCAATTTGTTTGAAAACTTGGTATTTTGTCGTAAATTGTCTTTTTTGATCGGAAACTATTTTATTAGTGGTTGAAAATTAATCTTTTTTTTTAATTAAACAAGTTATTGGCGAATTTATGTATTTTTTCATAAATTCATCTTTTCTTCTTATAGAAAATTGATCTGCTTGCTTTGAAATTTAACTACTTCGTAGAAATTTTAACTATTTCATTTAAAATATATTTTATTAGTTTTTTATTATTTTTGCTGTCTTTGATTGGAAATTTATTGTTTTGTATTTTGTTATAAATTGTATTTTTTGTCGAAAATGAATTTTTCATCAAAAATTAAACTGCTTGGTTGAAAATTACACTACTTTTTTTTTAGTTAATCAATTTAGTTGATAATCCATCTGTTTAAATATTTAACTCTTTTGTTGAAAATGAGTTTTTTCATCAAAAAATTAATTCTTACTATTAGAAATTTTTGTTTCGTTGTTCAAAATAAATGTTTTCAACTGCAAAATTTAACAATTTTTTTTTTTTAATTGATCGTCATTAGTCTAAAATTCAAGTATGCGGTTGAAAACTAACGTTTTTTGTTGAAAATTTATATTTTCGGTTTGAAAATTCAACTATTTTGTAGAAAATTTGTATTTTTTTCTTAGAAATGTTAACCTTTTTTATTGAAAATTTGTCTTCCTTGGTTAAAAATTTCTATTGCTTTCACAAAAATTGACTCGTTTGAATATTCATACTTTTTTAATAAAAATTAATTTTTTAAAGTGAAAATCCAACTATTCCACTTGAAGATTCATCAATATAGTTAAAATTTCATCTCGTTGGTTTAAAATCAAATTGTAAGTTAGTTCGATTCTTCCTTTTTTTTGTTTAATATTGTATTAGTTTTTTAAAAATTTAATTTTTTTTAAATGCAACCATTTTTTCAGAAAACGATTCAGTTTTTTGTTTTTTAGACTAAAAAATATTTTCTGTTCGTAAATTTAACTCTTTGGTGGAAAATTCGTATTTTTGATTTGCAGATTTATTTCCTTGGGAAGAAATGATCTTTTTGATCAAATTCGACCTTTTTTTATTTATAATAAAAATGTTGCCTCGATTGAAATTTCAACTGTTATATTTTTTGTTGAGAATTAATTTTTTGGATTGAAAATTAAACTACTTGGTTGAAATTTTAACTTCTTCATTAGGAATCAATTTTTTTAAATAGAAATTTATTATTATAGTTTAAAGCGCACCCATTTTAATAAAAATTTAATTACTGTGTTAAAAATTCCACCATTTGGTAAGAAATTATATTTCTAGGTTTGAAATTCATCTGATTCGTTCAAAATTTATTAATTTGGTTGTAACCGGAACTGCTTGGTTGACATTTCATCTTCTTTGATCGATAATTCCAATAAGTGGTTAGAAATTTCACTATCATGTTGAAAATTCAATTATTTTGTCGAAAATTCAACTATTTTCTCAAAAAGAATATTTTTCATACGAAAATTAAACCGCTGTATTGGAAAATTGTCTCCAAACATTGAAGAGTATACTTCAATTTAGAAAACAGCAAAAAATCACAAAGACTCAGGTCATGGCTCTATGGGGTCTGCTGAATTTGTGCAGGTGCTTATGAAATTTCTGGCGCGTCTCCAGAAATTGCTGAACCAGCTGCGGCGAATGACCACGTGCGTTGTTAAAGAGAATAACTCAGTTGCCACTATTTCTCAAATCATACCGTTTTCCTAGTATGGGGCTGCTGAAGTTGAGCAAAGTGTGTATACAATTTTTGACGATTTGCCAGAAATAATAGAGAATACTTCAATTTAGGGAACAGCAACAAATCACAGAGAGTCAGTCCATGTCTCTATGGGGGCTGCTGAAGCTGTGCAGGTATTTATGCAATTTCTGGAGAATCTCCAGAAATTGCTGAGTACGCTGCGATGAATGAGCGCGTGCGTTGCTGAGGTGTAGAACTCAGTTGCCACTTTTTCACAAATCAGGCCGTTTCCTTTGTTCAAAATTTGCGAAACAATAGTTTCTTGAATAACTGGAAATTTTTTAAAACTAAATGAAAAAAATGGTCCATATATAGTTTGAATTCTCATGTCTTTGACTCGTGCTGGCTTCTTATATTTTCTACTGAGTTCTTTGAAAACACTTATACTTAGCCACAAGTGAAACAAAGAGGAAGTCTGAGCCTTTGGATATTTCCAGGAGTGCAGGTTCTTCGTGGAACAATACCAACGAAGAGTGTGACAATATTTTTTCTCGTTGAATATGCTTTTAAGAAAAAAAAAATAGGAAGAAAGGGAAGCGATAAAGGAAAAGAAAGGAGAAAAAGAAGACAATACAAAACGATCGCTTTGTCTCTCGTTTAGATTGCCGTATCTCTAGCTGGAGCGGATCCATGAAAAGTGGAAGTCGATCGAAGGGATCGACAAGGCAAGAACGATTCAGGACCCTTTTTAGGCGGAGTCTTCATTGAGCCTCCAGAGGAAGGATCTTGATCTTCGTCAAGCAGGCAACCATTCTGTCGACCGTAATATAGTTGCTGGAAGAAACTCGTTCCTTCATACGATGCCACTGATTGATGTCAAGACAATCCGAATAATTCAAATGAGACTGCAGTCGAAATTATTCAAATAAAACAATGCAGGAGGATATTTTTTGTCTTCCAGGAGATTTTTAGCATGGTTATTTAATAGGGTCGTTCAACATTTTAAAAATTTTTATTTATGATGGAAGGTATTAGATTTATGAGAATTTGGTCCTTCGGGGTCGCGCATCAATTACGAACAGCTTTTTTCTGAAATTTTGAATCAGGTTCGAATACTTTTTGTTCGATTTTGAATTATTTTATTTTATGCAACCAAAAAATATAAATTGCCCATAAATAATGTAATTGTAGATATTTCAATCAAGCAACGATTTTATTGTTGATTAAAGCTTTTTAAATGAAAAAAAAATTAGGAATAAATTTTAATCCAAAATGTTAAAATTTGATTTAGTTCAAGATTCATCTGTTTCATTGAAAATTAAACTTTTTTGTTAAAAATTAGTTCTTCTTCTTCTTTGAAAATAAATTTCAACTATTTCATTGAAAATACATTTTATTAGCTAGAGGTCCACGTCTTTGATTGAAAATTTACCGTTTTTAGTTGAAAATTCACCAATTTGTTTGAATATTTAACTTTTTTATCAAAAATTATTTTTTTTCTTTAGAAATTAATTTTTACGATTGGATACTAAACTATTTTATTAACGGTTTAAAATTAATTGTGAATAGTTGAAAATTAACGATTGAATAGCAAATTTATGTATTTTGTTGAAATTTATATTTTCTCTTATAGAAAATTAATCTGCTTGATTAAAAATTGAAAATTCACTTGTTTGCAATTTCAACTACTTCATTAAAAAAATATTTTATTAGTAACTGGTCTACGTCTTCGAATAAAAATTCATCATTTCCAGTTGAAAATTTAAGAATTTTTTGAATATTTAACTTTTTAAATAAAAATTAGTTTTCTTCTTTAAGAATTAATTTTTAAGATTAGAAATTCAATTATTTCATTGATGGTTGAAAATTAATCGTTGATAGTTGAAAATCAAAAATTTAGTGGCAAATTTATGTATTTTGTTATAATTGGTTTTGTTTTTTGTATAGAAAACTAACTTGTTCGATTGAAAATTGAACATTCACTTGTTCGAAATTTCAACTACTTCATTAAAAATATATTTTATTATTTAAAGGTTTATATCTTGGATTGAAAATGGAAGTATTCTGTTGAATTTTTTTTTGATTGTTCAAAATTCAACTATTTTGTTGAAAATGTAACTATTTTGGTACCTAATTTTACTATTAATTTTAAAATAAACCCTTTTTTATTGAAAATACATTTCAGGATGATTCAATGATGATTTATGATATTATGATCTGATTAATGACAATTTGGTCCTTTGGGGTCGCGCATCAATTACGCACAGCTTCTTTCTGAAATTTTAAATTACAAATAGTGTACTTTTTCTTCAATTTCAAATTGTTTTATTTAATTTTAACAAGAAAAATATGAATTGTTCACAAAAAATGAAATTTCTGATATTTTATTCAAGCAAAGATTTCATTTTTGATATAAGCAGTTGATACGGCCAAAAACAAGAAAAAAATTTCATTGAAAATGTTAAAATTTACGTAAAAAATAAAAACTTTCTACAAAACAGTGACAAACCTTTTTGATTAGAAATTAAACTGATTCGTTGGAAATTAAAATAATTTTTTCAAATTTAATTAATTTAGTTGAATATTCATCTGTTTGATTGAAAATTAAATATTTTTGTTCAAAATTCATTTTTCTTTTTCTTTTGAAATTAATTTCAACTATTTCATGAAAAATATATACTATTGGTCGAAGGTCCACGTATTTGATTGAAATTTTATCCTCTCTACATAAAAATTCAACAATTAATTTGAAAGTTTAACTTTTTTATTAAAAATTAGTTTTTTTTCTGAAAAAATTAATTTTTAGGATTAGAAATTTAGCTATTTTATTAATGGTTCAAAAATAATAGTTAATATTTACAAATTAACAATTTACTGGCAAATTTATGTATTTTTTTATAATTGATCTTTTTTTATAGAAAACTAATTTGTTCGATTGAAAATTCACTCACTTGAAATTTCAACTTCTTTATTAAAAATGTATTTTATTAGTTGAAAGTTCAATAATGAAATGTACAATCAATAATTTTGTTAACATTGAACATTTCTTGAAAAGTTTTTCCTCAACAAAATATTTCAGTATTGTATTTTCAATAAATTATTCATATTTATCAGAAAACAATATTTTTTCTGAAGAGGAATTTTATTATTCAAGAATTTTTAAATTGGGTAATATTAAAAACTGTTCTGAAATTTTATTATTTGAAAAATTTTCCGATTTGGGATCAAAGGCCCTTTTTAGGGCCAAAACATTTTTTCAACTTTGGAATTCACAATAGATGCATTTTAATTATAAGAATTAGTTTTGGTATTAGTTAAAAATAACATTGCGTATTAGTTCTCAATTTTCAAACCCTATTCAATTAATAAAATTTAAAAATTTATATTAACTTTATTCGTTAAAAATCGCGTGGCACGAGTTTTGTGATAAGAATGTCTTTCTGGGAGTCAAGGTTTTTGAGAAAATAAATTCAACATTCACTCTTTCATTTACTTAGTTTGGAAGCTTATCTGAATAATTCAGCACCAATAATGTGTTAAATGTAAGCAAACACAAGGCGCAATTATACTAAAAAATAATGTAAAAAAAATATTTGGGCTATTGAAATCAAATTATGTTAGTTATTTTCAAACAAATCGTTCTTATTAGAAAATAGTACATAGTTTGCATATTAACATTGTTGTTTCCTTAGATCTATGAATTTTACTGATGTGTTATAGTACTAAGAAAAGTTTATAATACCAGTTAGCATCTGCATTTCAAGTTGTAATAAAATATAGATATTAGGATTAAAGATTTTTGATTAGAAATTCTAACATTTGAGATTATGGGAACATCAATATCATCTGTTAACTACTAATGGTTTGTTTAGCTGATGTCATTGGATGATGGCCAAGTAAGAATTGGATTAGAAGATGTTTGTTGGTGTCTAGTTGAGGTTGGGCAGATAAGAATTTCATGAGAAGTTATTGGACCAGTATAATAACAAAATCTAATATCTTTAAATGTGATTCTATATGGCCAAGGTCAAATAACAGCAGCTAATCAGACAATACTGTTCGAAGAGGATGTAGCAATAAAACAAGCCAACTATACAAATAGATTCTTCTAAAGGTTTGAAAATAAGGGAATGCTAGACCAATACCAACAAAACTAACATCTTCTAATTGAATTTCTAATTGAATTTCTACCTGGTCAACATCCACTAAAAGCAGCTAATCAGACAATACTGATGGAAGAGGATATAACAATGGAACAAGCCAACTATACAAATAGATTTTCTCGAAGTATTGGGAATGAGAAAAAAATAGACCAGTATAAAACGAAAGTAATATCTCCTATGTAAACTCTTACCTGGTCAACATCCACTAACAGCAGCTAATCAGACAATACTG
>CAKNXH010000605.1:54014-81545 GCA_932178445.1 Andricus quercusramuli | reverse complement strand
AAATGATAGACCAATACCAACAAAACTAACATCTTCTAATTGAATTTTTACCTGTTGAACATTCAATAACGGCTGCTAATCAGACAATTCTGTTAGAAGAGGATATAACAATGGAATAACCCGACTATACTAATAGATACTTCTAAACGATTGAAAATAAGGAAATGATAGACAAAAAACCAACGAAACTAACATCTTCTCATTGAGTTTTTACCTGTTGTACATTCATTAATAGCAGCTAATCAGACAATACTGTTAGAACAGGATATAACAATGGAACAAGCCAACTATACAAATAGATTCTTTCGAAGGACTGGAAATAAGGAAATGATGTACTAACACCAACAAAACTAACATCTTCTAATTGAGTTTTTACCTGTTATACATTCATTAATAGCAGCTAATCAGACAATACTGTTAGAAGAGGATACAACAATGGAACAAGCCGACTATACAAATAGGTTCTTTCGAAGGACTGGAAATAAGGAAATTACAGACCAATACCAACAAAACTAACATCTTCTAATTGAATTTATACCTTTTGAACATTCAATAACATCAGCTCATCAGACAATACTGTTGGATGTAGATATAATAATGGAACAAGCCGACTATACAAATAGATTCTTCCAAAGGATTTGGAATAAGAAAATAATAGACCAGTATGGCAGGAAAACTGATATCTTCTAAGTAAATTCTTACCTGGTCAACATTCACTAATAGCAGCTAATCAGGCAATACTGTTGGAAGAGGATATAACAATGGAGCAAGCCAACCATGCAAACAGATTTTTTCGAAGGATTGGGAATAAAAAAAAGAATAGACCAGTATCGTAACGAAAATAATATCTCCTATGTAAATTCTGACCTGGTCAACATCCACTAACAGCAGCTAATCAGACAATACTGTTAGAAGAGGATATAACAATGGTACAAGCCAACTATACAAATAGATTCTTCTAAACGATTGGAAATACGGAAATGATAGACCAATACCAACAAAACTAACATCTTCTAATTGAATTTTTACCTGTTAAACATTCAATGAAAGCAGCTAATCAGACAATACTGTTGGAAGAGGATATAACAATGGAAAGTGCCAAATATATAAATAGATTCTTCCAAAGGATTGAAACTAAGTAGCTGATAAGCCAATAACAACAAAAATAACATCTTCTAAATGAATTTAAACCTGTTGAACATTCAATAGCGGCTGCTAATCAGACAATTCTGTTAGAAGAGGATATAACAATGTGACAAGCCAACTATGCTAATAGATTCTTCTAAACGATTGAAAATAAGGAAATAATAGATAAAAAAACAACAAAACGTACATCTTCCAATTGAATTTATACCTGTTGAACATTCAATAACAGCAGCTAATCAGACAATACTGTTGGAATTACACATAATAATAGAATATGCCAACTATACAAATAGATTCTTTCAAAGGATTAGGAAGAAGAAAATAATAGACCAGTAAAGCAAAAAAACTAATATCTTCTTAGTCAATTCTTACCTGGTCAACATTCACTAATAGCAGCTAATCAGACAATACTGTTGGAAGAGGATATAGCAATGGAACAAGCCAACTAAACAAATGCATTTTTTCAAAGGTTTGAAAATAAGGAAATAATAAATGAATATGCCAAGAAAATTATCATCTTCCATCTCAATTTTTACCTGGCCAACATCCAATAACATTAACTAATCATACAATACGGTTGGAAAAGGATACAATACTGAAACATGCTAAGTATATAGAAGGATTCTTTCAAAAGATTGGAAATGAGGAAATAAAAGACCAATATATCAACAAAAATAACATCTTATAATCAAATTTAAACATGGTCAAATTCAATAGCATTAGTTAATCATACAATGCGGTTAGGAAAAAAATAGAACCAACCAACTATACAGATGGACTTGTTCGTAGGATTAGGAATGTGGGAATAATAGAACAAAATATCACGAACACTAACATCTAATACAATTCTTGCCTGGTCAACATCCAACATCAACTAATCACAAAAAACGGTTGGAAGAGGATACAACAATGGAACTAGCCGTTTGTATACGATGAAGAAAAAATGAAAAATTAACGATAATATTTAGAGACTTAATTCTCGAGAAAGCCAGTCAGGAAGATGACCATCCCCAATTTGTAGCTCTCCCCCATAGATAGTGTTATTGCGATCTGGAATTCGTACAAAAATAAGCGGGTGTACCATAAATGGAGGAAAAGATATTGGGTAATTGACACGCCCAAGATGTGTTGCGAAGATAAGCTGCATTCCATTCTTTATAAAACAGCGGTATTCTTGAAAATTCTGATTATGATGGTTATGGAAAGGTTCCAGATTTGCAATTAAACTTTGGCCCTGAGGCATGAGTACAAAAACGCGCTCTTCTGAATTACGATCTCCTGTATGTTGTGCCTTTACCCAGGTAGGAATTGCCCGATTGCCGGCGAATTCCATAATTCCAGTAAGAACTTCGTCACCTGGCATTTGTACGTAAATCCTAGATTCATCAGGATTAGCAACATGATGGGCTGGTTGTCCACTATGGCTTCTTAGAGCTGCTCCTAATTTCGGAAAAAATAGAGGCTTATGATTTTTGTTACACTTTAAAAATATCAGTTAGCATTTAGATAATGGTCTCAGCTTGATAAGTGCATCATTTAAACTCGAATTAAAAATTAAAATAAAAGCCTTTTTGAAATGAATAATCTTGTCTCCAAAGTCAGAAGATACATAAGTGACATTGTCGCTCAGGTCAACTTTTCCATTGCTAGAACTCAAATAGCTATTTATGATTTTTAAATTCTGCTCCTTTGAAGACTTTCAATTTGCAGCAAGCAGAATTATTCCTATGAAAATTTTAGCAGGATGGGATGCATCATGAGATTTAATATTCTGAATCCAAATCCGAAAGCGGAATCTTCCTATCGTGGCAGGTTTTCAAGATGTTTGATTTCACATTTTGGAACATGTAATATTTATTATTAATAAAATTCTATGCTAGACTCCTTACTTGTAATATTGAGGTGAACCAGACAGGTGAAAAGCAGAATGACGGTCTTCATTTTTTCTGTTAAGAAAGCAATGGATAACTGAAAAATAATTTTTTGAGAATTTCATGAACAGGCACTGATGAAGTTGAGCAATATGTTTACTTAGATATCCATTATCTGATTACACAACTTCAAACATTATATTAAACAGAATGGAAAAGTACAGAGTTGTTAATTACCTGAAGCACTACAAAGTAGAAATAATAAATGGAATGGAAACGTACAGAGTTTTTACTTACCTGCAGCATTATGAAGCAGAAACAATAAATGATCTTTTACGTAAGAAAAAAGAAATAAAATCAAAATCGACGTTATGTAAAAATTACATAATTTTGCTGAAATTTTTTGGAATCATTAATATAAACGAGGCGATTTATTATATGAGTCGCCTCGTTTGAATAGATTAATATTTGTAGTAGCAGATTCCTGTCCGATATGATCGTAGTTCTAGAGACCTTAATACTTTAAAAAATATTTTTTTTTTTTAAAAACCTTCCTCAGTTGTAAATTTTAACGTTTAATTTGTGAAATATTACAAAATTATATTATTCATTCAATCGTGACGAATTTGGAAAACCACGATAAAATGCTTCTATTGTAACTGAGAAAAAACTATTCCTTGAAAAAAACAAAAAAATTTCTTCGGACAAAAATAAAAAAGAGGAAAGAAAAATGATAATTTTTTTCATAAATAACAATTCCTTTTTTGTACAAAATCTGGAATTTTATGATGAGAGAATTTTCAAATTCGTTAATTTTCTCAAATTGTTCGGAAATTTTTTCATATAGGAATTTTCCAATTTGGGATTATCGTATTTCGGCATATCTATAATTTTTCAAATTTTCTATTTCTAATATATTTTTTTCGGGAATTTAATTTCCGCAATTTGTCATTCGTCTCTTTTATTTTTTATCATTTCTGGAAATGTATTTTTTTATTTATTTTTTTTTCAATGCAGATATTACAATTCAAGAATTATTTCAGCGCACATAGTTTGAAAATTAATTTTATGCAAAAAAAATTTTCGTGTTCGAGTACAATTTCAGTGACTCATGTCTTGTAATATCGAAAAACTGTCTAGAAAGTCTGGCTAGTCGGTCACTGAATACCGAGGAACAAGATTTTCCTAAATAGGAATGAAATAAAAATTACTAAACAAAATTTTTAAAATTTGTATATTCAAACTAACTAAAAAATACTATTGCAATTTGCTAAAAATACCTACAATTTCCAGTGAAACTATTGAATTTCCAAAACATAGATAAATTTCTAAACAAATAGTTCTGTTTTCAGCTTGAAAGATAAGTTTTGACTTCAAGGATTAATTTTGTGCAAAAAAAATTTGTTTCACAGTAGACACGAATTTTTAACCAGAGAGGATTTTTGCAAACAAAAATCAAATTGTGAAGTTTTCAATTAAGAAACTAGATTTTTAACAAAAAATAACAAACCATGTTCAAAATCTGTTTTTTTTTAGTTGAATTTAACTGTGCTTTATATAAAATTAAAATCTTTTTTGTTAGAATCTCAAATTTATAAAAAAATAATTTTTTAAAGAATTTCACTATTTGGTTGTAAATTAATCTTTTTGATGAAAATTTGTTTGAGAATTTATTATTTTGTTAATAATTCATCTCTTTTGGAAAAGAAAGAGAGGAAGAAAGAAGAAAGCGGAAGGTGGTAGCAGTGGGATGAATAAGAAAGTGAAAGGTGGCAGCGGTGGGATGAAGAGAAAAGCGAAATGATGATAATTTATCCTTTTGAGATAAAAATGCAACTTCTTGTAGAAAATTAATCTGTTTTGATTAAAGATTTAACTATTTTGTTAATAAGGCATCACTTTTGGTGGAAAAACAGAGAAAGAAAGCAAAATGTGGTAGCAATGGGACGATTAAGAAAGTGAAAGGTGGCAGCGGTGGAACGAAGAGCAAAGCGGTAAGTTAGTAATCTATCCTCTTGAGTTAAAAGTGCAAATTCTTGTAGAAAATTAATCTGTTCAAGTTGTGGATGTAATATTTCTCTTAATCATTCAACTATTTTGGATAAGAAAGGAAGAAAGAAAAAAGCGATAGGTGGTAGCGGTGGGATGAAGAGGAAATCAAAATGTTGGTAATTCATCCTTTTGAGTCGGAAATGTAAGTTCCTGTAAAAAATAATTCTGTTTTCGTTGAGGATTCAACCATTTTGTTCAATATTCGTATTTTTTGGCTAAAATTTATTGTTCTTAACTTTAAATGAAAATCTTCTTCGTTGAAAAATTCTTTTTTGTTCAAAAATTCATGTATTTTTTCAAAAATTCTTCTTTTCTGTCAGAAAATTGCTTCCTGCTTGAAAATTCATCATTTTCCTTTAAGATTGCAATTGCTTGGCTGAAAATTAATCTGCTGTAGTTATAAAATTCCTTTTTTATGGTACAAAAGTCTTTTTTCTTGGTAAAAAATTACCTTTCTTCAAAAATTTTACATTTTGGGTTGCAAATTAATCTGTTCACTAAAAAATTAATCTTTTTGGCAACTATCAAATGTTCTTCGTGTTGATAATATACCTCTCTCCTATGTGACACTTTGGGACGTTAGGGCAGATCTTAGTGAATTCAGGTTTGAACCGTAGAGTGCCCAAGCTACTAGATTTACCCATGAGGAATGCAAAAAATACTGAAATATTGAAAAAAGGGTTTAAAGCTTGGAGTGATGCGAGAAGTCGAGAATTTACGCGCCTCGTAAACTGCTGTCGGCTAATCGAAATCCAGGGTGTGGTAACCATCGTAACCGTAGTAACCGTCGTCTTAGCAGGCATCGGCATCTGTTCGCGAAGGAATTACGAGGTAACTTTGTCTCCTAAGATAACGGCAGACGCCTCTCTGGAGTTGAGTGGTGCAAGCAAGGGACGTCGAGTCGGTGAAGTACAGAGTACGGAGGAGTGAGTGTGTATGATGGGTGAGGCGCAGAGGCTTGAGTTTCCATTGGGGTGGTTCTTGCGATATAAGCTCTCGTCCTCTCATCCTCTTCCTCTTCCGCATTCTCCATCCCTCTCTCTCCCTTATTTTCTCTCCCTCGAGTAGTGTCCCGGTTTCATCGCGAGGAAGCGAGAGGTGGCAGCGGTGGGATGAAGAAGAAGCGGTAGGTGGCAGCGGTGGAACGAAGAAGCGAAAGGTGGCAGCGGTGGGACGAAGAAGTGAGTGGTAGCAGCCGTGGAATGAAGAAGAAGCGAGATCTAGCAGCGGTGGGATGAAGAGAAAAGCGAAAGGTGCAGCAGTTTGATGACGAGGAAGCGAGAGAGGACAGCATTGGAATGGTGGTTGCGGGTGGCAGGGGAGAAGGTACCCTGCGAGACATAGAGCATACCCACTATCACCCACAGATAGTGGTTCGGTCTCGGTGCTACGGGGTGTCGCGGGCTCATACATATTCAGCGGATGCATCACCCGACCTCCACCAACCCCCGGTCATTTATTGACCCGCCTTCCCAAAGGACTTCGGTAGAACGCGAGACGACGAAACTTCCGCCACTCCACAACTAAACTCAAATTACAGCCCAGTTTTAGAGTCCGATTGATGTTTAGATGTTTTATCAAAACCAGAAACGTCCCGGGACGTTTGCAAACCTTGAAAAAAATTGCAGTCGCCCATGCGGTACCAGAACATCCTGAAGACCTCGATAGAATTTAGGTCTCTGTCCTGTGACGTGTCTTTAAAAATAGCTCATTTCTGCAGTTTTTTATTAAATATTTTCAAATTTTTTCATAAAAAGAAGATGGACTTTAGATAAAATAGGGTAATTTCGGAAGTACAAAATTTTGAAACAGCTTAAAATGGCAGTCAATTCAAAATTTCGAAAATAGATCATTGATGCTTCATGAAAGATTAATTTTCAGCTAGTAACGTCTGAAATTGAATAATTTTATTTCAAATTGAAAGTAACGACCTTGGAATAGAATCATTGATGATTTTGTGAAAACAAGTTTTTTTAAATGGGCACCGAATGTTCTTAAAAGAATGTAATCAGCTTTGATCATAATAAAAGAACCTCCACATCGGATAAAAATTATGACCTGTTAAGTGATTTGTCTAAATGTGCCACTTTTGTCCCACTGTGAGGCAGGATAAAGAGGAAAGCAAAGGGCGGCAGCGTTGGCATGAAGACGAAAGCGAAAGGTGGCAGCGGTGGTATGAATAAGAAAGTGAAATGTGGCAGCTTTGTAGTGAAGAGGAAAGCGGAAGGTGGCAGCAGCGGTATAAGTAAGAAAGTGAAAGGTGGCAGCGGTGGAGTGAAGAGGAGAGCGAAAGGTGGCAGCGGTGGTACGAATAAGAAATTGAAATGTGGCATTTGGGGGGGGGGGGAGAAAAGTGAAAGTTGGAGTGGAGAAGAAGCTTAAGAAGACTGCTAATGTACTTCGAAATGTACTTCAAAATACGTCTACAAGGCAACCTCAAGGCTTATCTAGTGGGTGATGAAGACTTTCTTAAAGAGTATTTCATCTAGTGAAGGAAGAAATGAATAATGGTCCCAACGAGGGTGAGATGTCATCACGTAAAGGGTTGATCCGCCAATGTGAATAGTACAATATATATATGATTCGCTAAATAGGGAGTGAGCGATGAATCCCCCAAGACAGTATGAGATATTGCTGGATTAGGGAGCATTATAGTTTTAAGCTCGTTCTGTTAAAAGCCATCGGTTCTCAAGTGGGAACCTATTATTGTCTATTTGGGAATGCAGAAAATTCCAGTTCATCAATTTGATCGAGTTTGGTTGAAAATTAATTCTTTTAAACTGAACATTAACTCGTCCCTACCAACATTCTCCATCTTAGTTCAGAATTCTTCACTGTTGTTCAAAATATAATTATTCTTAATTGGAAGTTCACTATTTCCGTTTAAAAAGTCTACTATTCTGTTTCAGGTTCAGAATTCATTTTTGTTTTGCTTAACAACTTTAATATTCAGCTAAAACTTTAATTACTTCATTCAAAATTCAAAGAATTTTGTTAGCAATTCATTCTTTCTGCTTTACAATTCAATTGTTTGATGAAAACTCGCCTTTTTTGCTTTTGGTTGGAAATTTAACTATCCCGTTTGAAGATTCATCTTTCCAGTTGAAAATTTCTCTTTTCTTAGAGACAAGTCAATTTTTTATTTGATAATTCGATTATTTTTGGTTGAAAGTTAATTATTTTTGGATGGAAAGTCTCTTATTCTTTTTCAGGTTTAGAGCTTATCTTTTTGGTTAACAATGTCATTAATTGACTGCAAATTTAACTATTTTTCTTTAATCAATTTTTGTGATTCAACTTGAACTTCTGTCAAAATCTGAAAAAATAATGGTAAAAATTTCAATGTATCGCAAAATTGATCTCAAAATCTCTTCTTTAAAATGAGCCTAGTAACCTGTGAAAATGTTTGGGGAAGTGAAAGGTGACAGCGGTGGGATAAAGAAGAAGTTAAAAGGTGGCATCGGTGGAATGAAGACAAACGCAAAAGGTGGCAGCGGTGGAAGTTAAGACCCTTTTTGGAACTTTTTTTCTAAATTATCGGTTCAATTGCTTTCCCTAGATATCCTCCTAGAAGTGAGTATACGTTTTTCATCCCTACTTTTTAGATGTCCTTATACTCCTGGATGGTACCGTAATTTGCAAATTGAAGGAAATAATGCTCAATTAGATGAAACACAAAAGGGATGGTCTTCTTTTCAGAGGGGAAGTTGTTTCCTCCCTCGTTGAGGACCACTGTTCTTAAAGGGTGAGAAAGGGTTGATCTAGCGGCGTGGTTGCGAGTGTAGAAATCGGGGGTGGGTTTGAGGGGAAGACGATAATAAACCAGACCGGCCTTGCAATAAAATATATCCAAAGCAGAGGCGACGACTCGTTTAGCCAGGGGCTCTTCATTACCGAGTCGAAGTTCATCACTAACCCCTTAGGCTCTCTACCCCTTTTCGAAGGGAGACTCTCCTTCCGGAAAAATCGTCGGTATAATTAACAGATTCACAGGGGCTGCTATGGAATGCGAGGTTTGCTAATTCACCACCTGAAACAACTCTATTTGTCCCCTATTGTTCCATTTTTATCGTTTCAATTAAATTGATTATTTTCATCAAGATCGACAAAAACTTACCTCTTACTCTGTCCTTGTTTTTTCTTCGCCTTTTTTATACTTATAAGGAAGCAGCATGTTTAAAAAAAAAAACATAACTAAGGGCCGTCCACATACTAAGAAACACATTCTGTGCCATTTTTTACCCCTTTCAGCCACCATGTAACACGTTGTAAGAAGGGGATTTGGGCAACCCCCTTCGCCCTCCGATCACACGTAATCTATTCTAAATATTTTTAGCAATGTTTTATTAAATACAATTTAGTTTTCAAGAATGAAAAGTAGTTAAAGCACAGGGAAATGAAGGCAAGGAAAGTAGGAAAAGTTTATGGAAATGTGGGAAGGCAAAGTGATGGTGAGTGAGGGGAAAATTCGAGGAAATTTGAGGATATAAAAACAGGTAAAGTTGGGGCAATGAGGGGAGGGGAAGTGGAAGAGAATTAGGGGGGATAAGTGGAACTAAAGCAGTGGAAAATAAGAGAAATAAGAGGAGGGGTTTATGTAAAATGCAGGAAGATAAACTAGGGGAGGTAAGGGTATGGGATTAGTTGCAGCATGTAAAATGAAGGGTGTAGGGGAAGTGAGGGCAGATGAGTGTAGAGGAAGTATTGGAAGAAGGTGAAGTTAGGGGAAATGTATAGAGGCAAAGTAGTGGACGTTATAAAAAATTATGTGAGTGTAAGAAGGGAAAATAAGGGTAAATAAGTAGGGGAAATAAGAAAAATTAGGAAAAGTCGTTCAAATAAGGGTAAACGTACGGAGAGGAAGTAGGGGAAAGAGGAAGAAGGGTAAGCCGGGCAAATAAGGCAAGGTAAAGTGCTAAGGAATAAGGGAAGAAAAAGTGAAGGGAAATGAGGGGAGAGAAAGTGATGGGATGAAAAACAGGGCAAATAATAGGAGGAGTAGGTAAAGTCGAGGTAATTCGGGGTGGGTATGTAAGGGTATGGGATATAATGGATGCTTTTGAACAAAGAATTAAGAAGTTTTCAAAGAGTTTTGAAAGGTTATTTCCAGAAATTGAAAAAAAAAAGTGTAGAAGATCAAAGATTTTTTTTCTAATTTCAAGAAAGTCGAGAATTATTTTTGAAAGATATTTGGGAATTTTAGAATTTTTTCTAATCTTTTTGAATGAATATCAGTGTGAATATGAATATGAATACTATTGAGAGTTCTTTTAATTGCGGCATGAATGTTTACCTCATTTAATCAGAACTGAGAGAAGGGGTAGTAAGGCAAGGGGTGAGTGAAAAAGTGGGGAAGGAACGGAAATTAAGGAGGAATTGATGGGAGGGAAAGGGAGAGAAGGGGAAGTGAGTGCATAGGAAGTGAAAGGAGGGAAATTATTGGGAAGGGTGGTGAGGTAAGTGAGGAGGATGGAACAAAAAGTGGGACTAAAGGTGGAGATCAGGAGTGAAGGAGAAAATAGGGGGTGGGATAGTAGAGAAAGGGTGACAATTTATCAGGAGAGGCATTAGAAAGAGTGAGAAGAAGAAAATTAAAGAATTGATGGATCGTGAATAGTTGAGAGGATTGTAAGAAGATGGGCTGTGGTAAAGGAAGGGGAAGTAAGAGACCGTAAACAGGAAAACTTTGGAGAGAAGTATTAGAGAGAGTGGAAAGAGAGTAAGTAAATGAGCTGTGAAAAGTGAAGAAAAAAGTTAGGAAAGCGATAATATAGGAAGAGAGGAAAGGTTATTGAATGAGAGATAAATTATGTTGAGGGAAGTGTAGGAAAGTGGAAAATATGCAGAGAGAGAGAGAGAGAGAAAGGAGAATTATGGAAAGGAAGGTGAGAGGAGTGGTTCTATAAGAAGTTAGAAGAGGATAAATAAAGGAGAGATCGAAAGTGGAGGAGGAAGGAAGAGGAGGGATCGTAGGAAAAAAGAAAAAAATCGAGAAAAGGGGAATCACAGAACTGGAAAAGAAGAAGTGGTGGCAGGGAGAGTGAGAAGATGGGAAGTAGAAGAGGGGAATTACGGGAGAGGGAGTGAGGTATCTAAAGTAATGAAATGGAGCGAAAGTGTGGTAGATGAATCTAGCTAATGGGTGATAGGATGGGAGAGGAGAGAGGAAGTAGAGGAGAGATGAAAAGTGGGAAAGGAAGGAGTGAATATTAGGAGAATTTTCAAAAAGATTGCAAAATATTTTAAAAGATGAAGACCGTGAGGAGGTAAACAAGGGATGGAGAGCATAGAGATGAATAATAGAAATAATAGTAGATGAATAATGGAGAAGTGAGTAAAGTGGAATTATGAGGTAGAAAGGAAAGGGTTAATAGAGGTGGGATAAGAAGTAAGGGTCGGAATGATAGGAGGAACAGTAGAAGAGGGGAACAGTGAGAGAAGTAAAATTTATGTGTATTTGAAAAAACAGTGAGTAAGAGAAGTATGGCAAAGCGAACTAGAGATGAGAATGAGAGGTGGAAAGTAAAGGTGTGAGGATGCATTTAAGTGAAGATTGCACTTCTAAAGACAGGAGAGGGACTGTAGGGCGAAAAATGGGACGTTGGAGAAGGAGTGTAAAAGGATAAGGTATGTAGTGTAGTGATAGGAGGTAAAGAATAGGAGGGGAGGGAAAATACAGGGAGGAGTAGGGTATTCTGCAAAGGGGTACTAGTGAAAATGAGAAAAGAAGAAGGAGAGAAGGAAAGGAAAAGTGTCAGTGCGAAGGGGGAAGTGGGAAGGGGGAGTGACGGGACGTATATTAAGGAAAGTGTGAGGAAATGATGGGAGGGGAATTATGGGTGGGGAGGGGAAGTAAACGAAATACTTTGACTACTCTTTCAAGATAAGATTACGACTTTTCAGGTGAGTGTGCAGGGAAAAATCTCTATCAAAAGTGAGAAGTGAGAAGACGAGAACGATGGACAAACTCATAAAATTCCAAGCTCGGTGATGCGACAAACACCTCGACCAGTGACAAAAACTCGCCGCGAAAATCCCGCCAAGAGCGGAAGAAAAGTATAACGACTCGCGAAACGACGAATAACGTGAAGCTTTACTACGTTCTAAAACTCTCATAAAGCTCGGCTACGTCAAACTTTTCAATTTTACGTTTCGGCGTTTCGTTCTTCTTTCGTTTTGCCATTTAAGAACTTGGAAACCGAGAAGATCATAAGAGAAAGAGAGAGGAAGTCTTGAGGAAGAGGAGACTCCTTGAATTATTACCCTAGAGATCCGCGAAAAAGTTGGAGGGTCTTTAAAAAAAGGTGGCGTGAAAAATTCTTCTTGTCAAGCCATAGCGAGGGGGTCGTAAAAACTTAATTAAAATTTTCAGCAAGTAGTACAACATAAGGTTGATATATTTCCTTTACAACTGCTTACACAGAGAAACGATGATTTCAACTTTATTGCAGTTATTATTTATTTAATTTCAGATAACACATTGATATTTTATTTTTTGATAATTTATGATAAGAAAAGAATCTTAATGAGAAAAAATTTGCCCTGGCCTGGATTTGAACCAGGAACGGGTTCGTGGGAGCCTCGGTGTTCCTGGTTCAAATCCTGGTCAAAGTAGATTTTCTCTCGTTTCTCAAAAAAATACAGACTTGGCACTTTTTCCCCTGAATCCCTTTTTATCCTTTTTTTGAAATTCAACTTTTTTCTTGAAAATTCGTCATTTTGGCTTAAGCATTCAGATTTTTAGTTGAAAGCTATTTTTTTGGGCTGAAAATTTTGTTGCTTTTGTTGCTGATTCGACAATTTCATTAAATGTTAAAGTACTTTATTTATAAATTCTTTCGTTTTTTTGTTGAAGATTTATTATTCAAGTTATGAATTAATCTCTTCTGTTAAAATTTTTGCAATTTTGTTAAAAATTATGTTTTCTTTGTTAAGAT
This sequence comes from Andricus quercusramuli, assembly GCA_932178445.1. Lineage (NCBI taxonomy): Eukaryota > Metazoa > Arthropoda > Insecta > Hymenoptera > Cynipidae > Andricus > Andricus quercusramuli. The sequence continues at coordinate 68,539 of CAKNXH010000605.1, read as the reverse complement.
ATAAATTGTTTGACTGGGAATGTAATTATTCTATTTTTTATTTCAAAACTGACAATTTAAATCGAAAATTGATCTTTTCTAGTCAAAAATTTAACTATTTTGTTGAAAATTGATGCATTTTTTCTTAATTTTTTTTTGTTAAAATATAAATCTTGCTAGTTCGAAATGTAGCATTTCTTGTTTTTGATTTTACATAAAAAAAACTTTTTTGGTTGAAATATCAACCTTTACATTTGTCGTTGACAACTCATCTTTTTTGATTGAAGATTCAGCATTTCAGTTGAAAATTTAACTAGTTGTATGAAAATTAACTTTTTGTTTCAGAATCAAAATATATCTTTAGTTTTTGTTTTTTAAGATTCATCATTTTATTTGGAAATTCAACTATATTGTTAACAAATAAATTTTGGTATTGAAAATTCAAATATTTTGTTGAGAAGTCTTTTTTTGGAAAATTTATCTCTTCTGATCTCATGTTGAATTAAAAATGGTACCTATAAATTTATTTAATAAAAATGCATTCCCTTATTTTTGTAAAAAAATCCCCTTATTTCCCCTGGATCTAACTGAAGAATATTTTCTCAAGAACCATTTTATCCTCCCAAAATCCGAAGGCAAAAAAGCTCACAAATCAGAATCAGACTTCCAACTACCTCATTCCAGGCTCACCAGAGACAAGTTTTATAACAAAAATAAAAATAAAAAAACACCAAAACCAATTTTTCACTCTTTTCTTGTCCCTTCTTCATCTTTTTCACACTACCAGAAAACCAAACTGTTTCAAACCCGTATACTTCCTCTCCAGAACGTATTTATAGGAAACCTATATAAGGTTCTGAAATTTTCTTGACAACTTCATCATCAGAGATAAGATCAGAAGGAAAATATTTTTATGAGATCATTTCGGAAGAATGACCCTAACACTTGAAACGAGAGAAGCGATCATGATGCGATTTTGTGACAACGAGATTTTTTAGATCATGTCACACCCCTGCGATCTGTCGAAATTATCTACGATCAGCAACATGAACGTCAGATTGTGGAACGTCATCTCCAAAAGGAGACATTCGATCGAGCGACAGCTGTCCCCGCATTGGAAACCGAATTATATGCTCAAAGGATCTCTGATCTCTATTTAGATTTTATCTCTTGCTGGTTATGCAAACCCCGCCACCAGCGCAAATCTTGATCATCCGAGTAGTGGAGGAGTGCCGGCTTCTAATGACTAACGTGCGAACTGATAACAATCGGATTACACACGAATGAAAATGTAAAGCTTCGATTATTTCAGGGCTATTCATGGTAGAAAATGACCGAAATTCCTGAAGCATTATTTGAATCGTGTTTCAATAATACTGAGATCAGAGTGAGCTTGGCTGATAACTATCGTCTGAACCGAAAACATTCTAGCAGATCGTATTGACAGAAGATGAATGAACATTTCTTGTATGTGGGTGCAAAAGATTTTTATTTTGTATTTATTTTCTATTTTATTATAAATACTTATATTGGAATGGTTTCCGATTTGGAAGAAGAACAATTGCTTCTTCAATTGAGGACTACTTCAACTGAAAGTTGAATGTTCCGGCACCATCGAAACTGACAAGCAACCCAAACAATAGTATTCAAAATTTTATGATCTTAAGTTCAAATATTGTAGAATTAGAAGAATTTTTATGAAATCCTCTAAAATATTAGTGCAGAGATATAATAATTGAGTAGATGACAATCCTGAGATCAGAGTACATGTTGGTTGATACCTATTATCTATGGATACATTCCAGTAAGAAATCGTTTCTAGAGAAGACAAATAGAAATATCTTGTATTGGGTGGCAGAATGTTTTTTGGAAGTATTGTATATAAATTCGGATGGTCCCTAATGTGGAACAATGATAATAATTTCAATTTTTGGTATTTCAGAAACAATCAACAAAAAGTTGAAGTTTTCAGGACTATCCGAACCAATAGACAATCTGAACAATGATATTCAAAAGTCTGTGTTTTCTAGTTTGAATACTCTAAAATTGAAACAATCTAAATGGAATTGATGAATACAATCAAATCGTGATTAATTAGATGACAATCCTGAAAATAGAGTGAATGTTAGTTAATAACTATCATCTAAACCAGAAAGATTCTTATGAGAAATAGTTTGCTACAGAGAATAAAATCTGTTTTGTATTGCATGCCTAAACAAATTAACTTTTTATCAAAATTATATTTGAATTGTTTCTGAAGTGTAATAATAATGGTAAAGATGTTGATTTTTGCAATTTGGGAAACACTAAACAACAAGTGGAATATTTCAGAACTATCCAAACCGAAAAACAATCCAAACAATGACATTCAAAAGTCTGTGTTGTCTTGTATAAATATTCTAAGATTAATAGAATCTTAATGAAATTGATAGATGTAATCAAATCAGGATTGATGAGATGACAGTCCTCATGATAGACTGAAGGTTAGTTGACAACTATCATCTAAACCGGAATGATTCCAATAAGAAATCCTTCACTAGAGAACATAGACCCTATTTTGTATTACATACCCAAATTTCCAATTGACTTTGTATCAAAATTATATTTGAATCGTTTCCAATCTGAGATAATGATACCGATGTTAATTTCTCTAATTTGGGAAAAATTCAACAGAAAGTTGAATATTCCAGTAGCATCCCAACTGACAAGCGATCCAAACAATTTTCGAACGTAATTGTTTAATTGTTCAAATGTTTTAAAAATGAATTCAATTTGATGACATTTTTGAAAAATGAATTAAATTTGATGACATTTTTAAAAATATCAGTGCAGAGAAATGGAAACTAAGTAGATGACAACCCTGTGATCAGAGTGAATCTTATCTGGTACCTATCATCTGAATAAGAAACATCCCAATATGAAATCATTTATAGATATGATAAATAAAAAATTGCCTGTACTGGATACGAAATTATTGAAATCACTTTTGTATCGTTCTTAAATCAGAACAGATTTCTATTTAGAACAATGATAAAAATGTTCATTTTTGCAACTTATGAAGCATTCAACAAAATTTTAAATGTTTCAGAACCATCCAAACTGACAAGCAATCCAAACAATATTATTCAAAAGTACATACTTTCTTGTTTAAACATTTTTAGATTGAAAGAATATCAGCAAAATTTTCCGAAACTTATCTAATGTGAAAATCCGAATTAAGTAGATGATAATATTGACAACAAAGTAAATGTGAAATGACTATCATCTAAACCGGAAAAATTGCAGTCCGAAACCGTCTCCAGAAAAGATAAATAAACATTTCTTGCATTGGATGCCAACATTTTTCAATAACATTCAATTGTTTTAACACTAAAATGGTTCCAAATGTCAAACAACGATAACAAATTTTCATTTCTGCAATAGGGAAAACATTTTCAAAAATTTGAATCTTTCAGAACCATCCAAACTGACAGCTACCTAAACGATAATAATATATAACAAATAATGTTGTCCGCTTTTCACTCAGTAAGGTAATAATTAATGCAAGTTGACAAACATATTTTTTTTTGAAAAATTTATTATTGTTTATAACTAAATTCTCTTGCATTATAGCTAAAAAGTTGCTTTTTTCTGGAATCTTTAGTTTTGCTCTGACTTTTCAGTTATGAACAAATGATAGATGAACCTCAACAAGAATCATTTTTTATATAGTATTTTACTTTTCTAACTGATTGATTTTTGCTTTTTTCCCGACAGAAATATTAGGACTAGCTGGGAGATCTGAGTGGTATAAATGACTTTCAAAAGATTTGTTTTAAATTATAAAAAGAAGTTTATTGCAAATCGTCAAAGAAAAATGTGAAATCAAACATATTTTAATATCAGCATTCTAGAGTACTTTAATCTGGAACAATAATAAAAATTTCTGCGATTTTGGGAAACATCAGCAAAAATGTTTGAATGCTTGAGAAAATAATATTCTGAAGTTCATGATTTTCAGTCCAAATATGTTTAAAACCAATGAATTTTCATGAAATTGAAAAAATAGAAGTGTCAAGAAGTCATAATTATGTAGATGACAATTCTCTGATCAGAGTAAATGTTAGCTGATCTATCATCCAAATAAGAAAATTTTCAATTAGGCATAGGGAAAAATAATTATGTCTTATATTGGGTGCCTATATGTTTATGTGAATATTTATTATGCTTATATTTGGATATTGCCAAAGTGGGACAATGATGGAAATTTCAATTTCTGCAACTTGTGGAACATTCTACAAAATGTTGAATGATTCACAATCAGCAAAACTGATGAGCAATCGGAATAACAATACACAAAAGCGAATCATCTTTGGTTCAAATATTTTTCAATTCAATAAACTTAAAAGAAATGTTCAAGCTATGAATGCAGATAAATCACAACTATGTACATAACAATCCTAAAATCAAAGTGACTGTTCTATGATATGTATAATCTGAACCATTTCAATCCGAAATCATTTCTAGAGAAGATGAATAAACATATCTTGTATGGAATGCCAAAATGTTCATCAACTCTGCAATGCACTTATTTTCAGATAGATTTAAATGCTAAACTACAATTAGAGTGTTAACTTCTACAATTTGTGAAACATTGTAGAAAAAGTTGAATGTTTCAGAACTATTCAAAGTGACGAGCAGTCATAGTGAATGTTAGTTGATCTATCATCTGAATCGGAAACATTCCAATAAGAAATTGATTCTAGATGAGATAATTCAAAATGTTTTGTGTGCCCAAATGTTTGATTAACTATTGCTCATGCTGCTGTTTTGATGATTTCTAATGTGGAAGAATGATAAAAATTTTAATTTCCGCAAATTGGAAAACATTCAACAAAAAGCTGAATGTTTCAGAATCATCCGAATTGAAAAGCACTTCGAGCAATAATAGTCCAGAGTATGTGTTTTCTTGTTCGAATATTCAAATATTGCATTTTTTAAAATGAAATCGTTCAAAATATGTATGTAGAAAACTCAGAAATGAGTAGAATGCAAATCCTCAAACTAGATTAAACGTTAGTTGATACCTATCATTTTAGCTGGAAACATTCCCGAAAGAGGTCATATCTAGAGAAGATAAATGAACAAGCCTTGTATTGGGTGCAAAAGTTTTTAATTAAATATTTATCTTACCTGTATTTGAATAATTTTCAATGTGGAACATTCAAAATTTTTTTAACTTTTGCTATTTGGAAACACTTGAAAAAACTTAAATATTGCAGAACCATCCGAAATGACAAGCAATCAAAACAATGATATTCAAAATTCAGTGTTTTCTAGTTTGAAGATTTTAGAATTAGAAGGATCTAGTTGAAATTGTTGAATATACAAGTGCGATGAAATCATAATTAATTAGATGACAATCCTCAGAATAGAATAAATATTGGTTGATAACTATCATCTAAGCCGGAAAGATTCCGAGAAGAAAACCTTTACTGCAGAAGATGAAATCTGTTTTTTATTCGATGCTAAAATTTTGAATCAACTTTGTATCAGAATTATATTTGAATTGTTTGCTATGTCAAATAATGATACAGATGTTGATTGCTGCAATTTGGGAAACATTCAACAAAAAGTTGAATTTTTTAGTAGCATACAAACTGATGAGCAATAAAAACAATTTTTAAAAGTAAATTATTGCTAGTTTGAGTATTTTCGAAATGGACGACAAAATTTTCGAAAACATGAGTGCAGAAGAATAATAAATAATTAGATGACAACCCTGTGATGAGAGTGTATCTTACCTGGTACCTATCACCTGAATGAGAAGCATCCCAATCTGAAATCATTTCTTGAGAGGATGAATCAGAATTTCTTGTATTGGGTGCGAAATTTTCAATCCACTTTGCATCTTACCCATATTCAAATAGTTCCTGATTTGGAAGAATCATTGAAATGTTTCAAATAGCAACTTGGGAAACTACAAAAATGTTTCAGAACCGTCTAAACTGACAAGTTATTATTATCAGCGTAAATGTTAGTTGATCAATCATCTAAATCAGAAGCATTCTAATATGAACTTGTTTATAGATAAGATGATTCAACATATCTCGTTCAATTAATTAATTGATTAATTAATTAATGTTGAATTAACTATTTATCGTTCTTCTACTCGGATGATTCCCAATGCGGAACAATGATCCATCCAAACTGGCAAGCACACCGAAAAATAATATTCCAGAGTATACTATTTCTGGTTCAAATATGTAAAGATTGAAAAATTGTTAGTGGCATTATTTGAAATAAGTGTCCAGAGAACTCAGAAGTTAGTACAATGCAAATCCTCAAACCACATAAACGTTGGTTGATACCTATCATTCAATCCAGAAACATTCCGAAAAGAGATCAAATCTAGAGAAGCTAAATGAACATGCATTGTATTGGCAAAAATTTTACAACAGATGCTCATCGTCCCTGCATTACAATAATTTTCAATGTAGAACCATAAAAAAATTTTCAACTTTTGCTATTTGGGAAACACACAAAAAACTTGAGAATTTCAGAACCATCCGAACTGACTAGCAATCAAAACAGTAATCAAAAGAACATGGTTCCTGGTTCAAACCAATCAGAATTAATTAGATGACAATCCGAAGATCAAAGTCAATGTTAGCTGTTACGAACCATCTAAGTCAAAATTCCAATAAGAAATCATTTCTATTTCATGAACTAAAAAATTTGTGTATCAAGTATTATTGTCAAAATAAGTATCCAGAGCAAACAACAGGTTTTATAGCCAAAATCGTATTATCAAATTGGAACACAAATCCGTCATCTGGTATTATTACGACTGCTACAGTTCCCAGGCTAAAAAATATTTTCTCCTGAAGATTTGGGCAATTTGGACCCTAATGGTACTTTACCTGAGATCAGAGTCAATGTTAGTTGATATCAACCATCTACATCAAAGTTCCAATGAGAAATCATTTCTATTTCATGAACTAAAAAATTCGTGTCTCACGTATTATTGTCAAAATAAGTACCCAGAGCAAACAACAGGTTTTATAGCCAAAATCCGATTCTTAAATTGGAACATAAATCCCTTATCGTGATTTCTTCCAGGTTCATTTTGCGACAGCATGTTTGTCAGGAATGTGAGGTCCTGCCTGATAAGGTAGGCTCTGGTCGAATCACCCTCCGGAACCCAGAAGCTATAGATTTCAGATATACCAATAGAGAGGAATACATGCATAAACACTCTCTACGAGATGTTCGATCATGGTCTTCCGTTTGCGGTACCGAATTCCCCGGAATCCCTTGAAATTGGCACTCAAGTCAAGCAAATTCTGAAGAATGGAATATTCAAAGCCGATTGAGGTGCTATTTGTAAGAGAGGTTCTCACTTCTTATCACTAGTCAGGCTCGAAATTCGACAGCTTTTTAAACTTGTAGATAATTTTGTCGAAGAGGAAAGATTTTCTTGGTCATCCGTTGCATATAAATTTGAAAGCTTTATTTCGAACATGAATAAAAGTGTCTTCACAATCAGATTTTCCTTTTGTGTCTTCTCCAAAGATAAAATCAAAAAATTGTATATGCTAACGATTGTTTCATGAAGAAGTAATCATTGTCGATGTATTTTAAAAGTGCGAGTTGTTGAAAACATTTTAAATAACAGCGAATCAGATTATCTTGAAAAATGATATGATAGCAAAATTTCCTAGAGATTATAATATGTTGATTAGATGTTCAATTATTTGCGGTTCACACATTTTTATCAAGCCAATAAAAAAAACTGATTATTGCAATGATACTAAGTTTACTAATCACTAACGAGATTTCAAGCTGATTTACGGAACTCTAGAATTTTTGTTCGAGAATATGATTTTATCACATATGTTGGGTAATATTGTGATATTGAGAAGACCTCATCGTGAATGTGATAAACCATTTCATTTCGAAATTGTGTTTTAAAGAATGTATTTCTTGGGTCAATGGAAAGACACACACATTTTTTATTTTGAAGAAAAAAGCAGATTTTTAATTAAATCTGCAGATACGGGCATCCATTCAAAAGAATCTTTACTTCATTTCTAAGATCTGTAAAACTAGGGAAAATGCATTTTTCTAAAATCGCAAATAAATTTTGGATTTATTCATTTAGGTATGAGGTTTGATTACAAAGGAAAGTTTTTATTTATTGAATGGAAATTAAATTTGTGTACAAATATACAAATAGTGGATCCTAAATTTCTTAATTTATTATTCATTATTTAAAATTTTTGAAGAATTAACTAAGTTAAAAATGGTTTAGTTGTAAAGCAACAAAAAAGTGTGGCCTCTGAAAATTGTCATTAAAAGTTTTCGAAATTTTTATTTAATAAAGTTTCATATTATATTAACAAATGCTGAAAATTTAAGACAATTGGAATCGAAATTCCAACTTATGAAAAATTCAAGTGTTGAAAATTGAAGAAAATTGATAATTAAGTTTTTTTATTTAATTATCAAAATTAGAATTTTAAATTTAAATTAAACTGTTGTAAATTTAAGAAAATCGTCAGTTGAATTTTTAACTGCCAGAATTTCACCCATTGAAAGTTGAAGAAAAATCATCAATTTTCTTCAATTCTCAAGAGTTGGAAATTCAATTTTCAAATTCGTTCATTTTCAAAAATAAAATTTTTATCTTTCCATTGAATTTTCAAATTTTAAAAATTGAAATATTCAACTTTGAAGAGAAGTACAAATCGAATTTTCAACTCTTGAAAAGTCAGCTGTTAAAAATTGAAGAAAATTTATAATTGAATTTTCAACTGTCAAAAATTGAACTGTGAAAAATGAAAGGAAATTCAGTTATCAATTTTCTCCAATGTTATAAGGAAAAAATTCAAATTTCAATCTTGTTTAATTTTTATCAATAGAATTTTTATCTGTTCATTAAATTTGCTACCTTTAAGAATTGAAATACTCAAATTTGAAGAAAAATAAAAATTGAATTTTCAATTGTTAAAATTTAAGCTGTTAAAAATTGCACAAGAATTATAGTTGTATCTTCAACAAGAATTAAAAATTTATATATTATCAGTCTTGTTTAAATTTCAATATTTGAATTTTCTTGAAGTTTCAATAATTGAAAATTGATTTTTCATGTATTGAAAATTAATTTTTCCTGTATTAAAAATTCAAATACCGAAAATTGAAAAAAATTGTGAATTGAATTTTTGGGGTTTAAAAATTCAACTGTTGAAAATTGAGGAAAATTCAATAATCAATTTTCTTCAATTTTCAATAGTTAAAAATTGAATTTGCAAATTTTATGTAATTTAGAAAATTGTATTTCATTTATGTTTCAACAGTTGAAAATTGAATTTTTAATTCATAAAAATTCATCTGTTGAAAATTTAAGAAAATTAGTGATTGAATTCTGAACAATTGAAAATTCATCTGTTGAGAATTTAAGATAATTGATTTTAAATTTTAAATATTCAAATTTCAAGAAAAATTATAATTGAATTTCTGGCTGTTAAAAATGCAACTGTTGAAAATTGAAGAAAAGTAATAATTCAATTTTTAAATGTTTAGAATTCAAATGTTTGAAATTTACAAAATTCAGCTATCAATTTTCTTCAATTTTTAACGATTGACAATTCAATTTTCAGTCTTGTTTAAATTGCATTAAATAAATTTTCTTCAATTTTCAAGTATTAAAGATTTAACTACCGAAAATTGAAAAAAATTGAGGATTTGATTTGTAGGCTTCAAAAATTCAACTGTTGAAAATTGAGGAAAATTCAATAATCAATTTTTTCCAATTTTCAATAGTTGAAAATTGAATTCACAATTATGCGCAATTTTGAAAATTAAATTTTATTGAAGTTTAAGGAGTTGAAAATTGAATTTTTTACATTTAAAAATTACAGAAAATTAATGACTAAATTTTCAACAATTGAAAATTCCTCTTTTGAAAATTTAAGATAATTCAATTATCATTTTTCTTTGATTTTCAATTCTCTTGAATATTAAACAATTGAATTTTATTTGAGTTTCAAGAATTGAAAATTGAATTTTCAACTGTTAAAAACTCAACTGGCGAAAATCGAATAAAACTGATAATTGCATTTTAAACAATTGAAAAATCATTTGTTTAAAATTTAAGATAATTAAATTATCAATTTTATTCAATTCAAGATAATTAAATTATCAATTTCCTTCAATATACGACAATAAAAAATTCAATTTTCAATTTTATCTCATTTTTAACAATTGAATTTGATTTAAGTTTCAATAATTGAAAATTGCATTTTCAACTTCTAGAAATTGAACTGTTGAAATTTCTAAGAAATTGGTAATTGAATTTTAAAGAATTAACAATTCGTCTGTGGAAAATTGGAGATAATTTGATTATCAATTTTAAACAATTTTAAACAGTGGAAAATTCAATTGTTGTAACTTGAAGACAATTTTTAATTTAATTGAATGACTGAGCTTTTCGGTCCATAAAAAAGGTTTAAATTTGGTGTGAAAATGTAAAAAAAATCGTTGAAGTGAATGTGTTGTCTTTTGTGAATTCAGCCTACGGGGTAAAATGGGCTAGGGTACAAGTTAAAGTACCCTGGAACAAAAGAAAAGTGGGCTTGAGTACAGTGTAAAGTGGGCTGGTGTACACAGTAAAGTAGGTTAGGTTACGGGATGAAGTAGGAAAAGTAACGTTGTAAGTTAATTTCATTTAGCACTAAAAAAACGAGGAAAAAATTTGATCCAATAACTTTACAAGAAAATTGCTGCGTAAAAGCTGTGTATTGTGAACTTTAAAGGAATAGTTAAAATGAAGGTGTCTCCTGTAAATCTAGTCCACAGGGTGAAGTAGGCTAGGGTGCCGGCTAAAGTACGCTGTGTATGAAGTAAGTTCGATTGGGATACTTGGTAAAGTATCCTAGAACAAGAGAAAAGTGGGCTTAGGCATGGGGTAAAGTGGGCTTGGGCATGGGGTAAAGTGGGCTAGGGTACTGTGTAAAGGAGCCTCAGCAGATAAGGGAAAGTAAGCTTCGTTACTGGTTAAAATAGGAAAAGTTACGATGCAAAGTAATTTTCTTTTATATCACAAACAAACAAACAAAGAATTCTACGATAGTTCTGCAAAAAAAGTCGCTTTCAAACAAAGCAACAGAGATTTATTTTCAGTTTCATATGTGTAACAAGCTGTCTAACTTTAACAAAAAATCGTTAAAATGGATGTTTGCCTTTTGTGAATCCAGCATGGAGTTCTCCAGGTATAAGGGAAAAAGAGAGAGGGGAAAGAGCTTGCGGCGGTCCTTGCCCCGAGTACGTGCTCCGAGTACCAAAAGCTTCGAGTCCGACGTGGAAACACCAGGACGGTGGCGCACCAAGGTCCTTTGCGATCGATAGTTTCACTTTAACAGAAACACTGGATCTGTTCAGATCAGACAAGGTGTCCTAAAATTTTCATTATTTCATACTGAATAAATTTCTTCATCTCCGTTCAATGACCCACTCACCAGGTCGCATAAATAACTACTGAGGTTTTTGACTTCTCCGATTACAACCGGAATAAAAAGTCTGGCTCCTTTCATTCTTAATTCATGAATCCAGGTTACAGTAGAGCTGTCACTTCAAGAAAATATTGGAAAGAGAATCAAAAATGAAATCCTAATTCTGATTATACAACTCATTTGAATTTATATCTATCACAATCTAAAATTGTAACTTGCATATATTGTGGCTTGAGTGCACTGGATATGAAATTAAATTAAAATAACACGTCACGGGATAAAGTGGGCAGGGTACAATGTAATGTAGGCTTGAGTACGGGGTATAGTAGGCTAGGGTACAAAGAAAAGTGGGCTGGTATACTGGGTATAGTAGGCTGGGGTACAAAGAAAGCTTTCAGTACCATCCAAACTGACAATTAATTATAATTATAAGATTTAAAATAATACATGAATTTTTAACCAAGCGGTTGAATTTTTGCATAGAAAATGTAAATTTTCTACCAAAATGACGCACTTAAATTTTCTATTCACTTCTTTTCACTTACATTAATCAAGGAGATGAATAAATAATTCAATAAAAATAAAAATTAAATGAAAAATTATATGAATTTCCATCACACTAATTGAATTATTGACTGAGAAAGATAAACTCACAATCAAAAATGTAGGAGTTAAATTTTCAGTTACAAAAGTTAATTTTCAACCAAATTAATTTCAACCGAAATCAAGAACCTTCACCTGGAAAAATGAAATTTTGATAAAGTAGTTCAACTTCCAACCATGTAGTTGAATTTTCAACTGAAAAAAGAGAAATTTCCAACCAAAAATGAAATGCTCACAATTTCAATCAAAAAATAAATCTTCAACAAAAAGTAAAATATTTAACAAAATAGTCAAATTTGTAACCAAGGATAGGGTTGAATTTTTAAGCAAATAAATAAATTATCAGATCAAATCAGTTAAATTTTCAAATTCAAAAAGACGAATTTTCAACAGAACAATTGAATTTTCGAACAGAAAATGGCCTTTTTAACAAAATTCTTAAATTTCCTACAAACTAGATTAATTTTTCACCATAAAGTTGAACCAAAATTTGGAAATTTTAACAAGAAAGATTAATTTTCTACTGAGAAAGGCGAATTTCTATAAAGATACATGAATTTTAACTAACCAGATTATTCACACAAAAACATTAATTTCTGCAATTTGGGAAACATTACAAACTGCTGATGTAAAAAATGTGAAAGATCGTTAAAGTGAATGTTTTGTCTTTTGTAAATTCAGCCTACGGAGTAAAATAGGCTAGGGTACAAGTTCAGGTACTGTGGAACATAAAGAAAGTGGGCTTGGATACAGTGTAAAGTGGGCTGTTGTACAACGTAAAGTAGGTTAGGTTACGGGGTGAAGTAGGAAAAGTTACTAATGGTAATTTACCCAAGATCAGAGTCAATGTTAGTTGATATCAACCATTTAAATCGGAATTCCAATAAGAAATCATTTCTATATCTTGAACCAAAAAATTTCAGTATCAGGTATTATTGACAAAATAAGTACCCAAAAAAACAACAGGTTTTATAGCCAACATGCTATTCTTAAATTGAAACACTAATCCGTCATCTGGTATCATTCTTACTGCTACAGTTTCCAGACTAAAAAATATTTTCTCCTGAAGATTTTGGCAATTTTAACCCTAATGGTACTTTACCTAAGATCAGAATCAATGTTCGTTGATATCAACCATTCGCATCGGAATTGCAATAAGAAATCATTTCGATTTCTCAAACTAAAAAAATTCAGTATTAGGTATTATTGCCAAAAAAAATTACCCAGAGCAAACAACAGGTTTCATAGCCAAAATCCTATCTTTAATTTAGAACACAAATCCGTATTCTTGTGTTATTACGACTGCTTAAGTTTCCAGACTAAAAAATATTTTCTTCTGAAGATTTGGACGATTTTGACCCTAATGGTACTTTAGCTAAGATCAGAGCCGTCGTTAGTTGATATCAACTATTTACATCGGAATTCCAATGGGAAATCATTTCTATTTCTGAAACCAAAAAATTTGAGCATTATGTATCATTGCCAAAATAAGTACCCGGAGCAAACAACAGGTTTTATAGCCAAAATCCTATTTTTAATTTGGAACACAAATCCGTATTCTTGTGTTATTACGACTGCTTAAGTTTCCAGACTAACAAATCTTTTCTTCTGAAGATTTGACCAATTTTGACCCTAATGGTACATTACCAAAGATCAGAGTCAATGTTAGTTGACATCAACCATTTAAATCGGAGTTCCAATAAGAAATAATTCCTTGTTCTCAAACTAAAAAATTGAGTATTATATCTTATTATCAAGATAGGAACCCAGAGGAAACAACAGGTTTTATAGCCAAAATCCTATTCTTAAATTGGAACACAAATCCGTAATCTGGTATTATGACGACTGCTTAAGTTTTCGGACTAAAAAATATTTTCTTCTGTAGATTTGGGCAATTTTGACATTAATGTTACTTCACCTAAGTTAAGAGTCAATGTTAGTTGATATCAACCATTTAAATCGGAATTCCAATGAGAAATCATTTCTAGTTTTCGAACTAAAAAAAAATTGAGTATTACGTATTATTACCGAGATAGTAACCCAGAGGAAACAACAGATTGCATAGCCAAAATGCTATCCTTTAATTTGAACACAATGCCGTAATCTGGTATTATTACGACTGCTTCAGTTTCCGAATTAAAAAATATCTTCTCCTGAAGATCTGAGCAATTTTGACCCTGATGGTACTTTACCTAAGATCAGAGTCAATGCTAATTGATAGAAACCATTTAAATCGGAATTCCAATAAGAAATAATTTCTATTTCTTAAACCAAAAATTTTGAGCATTATGTATCATTGCCAAAATAAGCACCCAGAGCAAACAGCAGGTTTCATTGCCAAAGTCCTATTCTTAAATTGGAACACAAATCCGCAATCTGGTATTATTACGACTGCTTAAGTTTCCAGACGGAAAAATATTTTCTCTTAAAGATTTGGGCAATTTTGACCCT
>CAKNXH010000605.1:39848-54004 GCA_932178445.1 Andricus quercusramuli | reverse complement strand
AGATTTGGGCAATTTTGACATTAATGTTACTTCACCTAAGTTCAGAATCAATGTTAGTTGATATCAACGATTTGAATCGGAATTCCAATGAGAAATCATTTCTAGTTTTCAAACTAAAAAAAATGGAGTATTATGTATTATTATCGAGATAGTAACCCAGAGGAAACAACAGATTGCATAGCCAAAATGCTATTCTTTAATTTGAACACAATGCCGTAATCTGGTATCATTACGACTGCTTAAGTTTACAGACGGAAAAATATTTTCTCTTAAAGATTTGGGCAATTTTGACCCTAATGGTACTTTACCTAAGATCAGAGTCAATATTAGTTGATATCAACCATTCACATCGGAATCAAATAAGAAATCATTTCTAGTTCTAAAACTAAAAAAATTGAGCATTATGTTTCATTGTCAAAATAAGCACCCACAGCAAAGAGCTGGTTTCATTGCCAAAGTCCTATTCTTAAATTTGAACACAAACCCGTAATCTGGTATTATGATCACTGCTTAAGTTTCCAGACTAAAAAATATTTTCTCTTGAAGATTTGGGCAATTTTGACCCTAATGGTACTTTACCTAAGATCAGAGTCAATGTTAATTGATATTAACCATTCACATCGGAATTCCAATAAGAAAGCATTTCTTTTTCTCGAACTAGAAAATTTAAGTATAAGGTATTATTGCCAATATAAGTACCCAGAGCAAACAACAGGTTTCATAGCCAAAATCATGTTCTTAAATTGAAACACAAATCCGTATTCTGGTGTTATTACGAATGCTACAATTTCCAGACCAAAATTATTTTTTTTTTAACATTGGTCAGTTTTGACCCTAATGATAGTTTACCTAAGATCAGAGTCAATGTTAGTTGATATCAACCATTCACATCGGAATTGTAATAAGAAATCATTTCGATTTCTGAAACTAAAAAAATTCAGTATTAGGTATTATTGCCAAAATACATACTCAGGGAAAACAACAGGTTTTATAGCCCAAATCCTATTCTTAAATTGGAACACAAATCCGTCATTTGGTATTATTCCGACTGCTACAGTTTCCAGACTAAAAAATATTTCATCCTGAAGATTTGGGCAATTTTGATATCGACCATTTAAGTCGGAATTCTAATAAGAAATCATTTCTATTTATCAAATCAAAAAATTTCAGTATTAGGTATTATTGCCAAAATAAGTACCCAGAGAAAACAACAGGTTTCATAGCCAAAATCCTATTCTTAAATTGGAACACAAATCCGTACTCTGGTATTGATATGACTGCTACAGCTTGCACACTAAAAAATATTTTTTCCTGAAGATTTGGATAATTTTGACATTAATGTTACTTGATCTAAGATTAGAGTCAATGTTAGTTGATATCAACCATTCACATCGGAAATCCAATAAGAAATCATTTCTATTTCTCAAACTAAAAAAATTGAGTATTATGTAATCTTATCAAGATAGGAACCCAGAGGAAACAACAGGTTTTATAGCCCAAATCCTATTCTTAAATTCGAACACAAATCCGTCATCTGTTATTATTACGACTGCTACAGTTTCCAGACAAAAAAATATTAACTCTTGAAGATTTCGTTGTGTGAATATCCCGGGGCCGGGGGCAATTTTGACGAACGCTTGACGAACGCGAATAGTTTGCTGGTAGGCAGTAAACTAAGTGCCAACCTAGGGCTGCTTAGTGAACCGAACCAAGTGGCCCCGAGCATTTGATGTGCTTAGGCAAATGTGGCACCCACTATACTGTCCTAATACCCCGGCATGTGAGAGGGTGGCTCTGGGTCCAGAAGGGCGTGTGATGTATTTGTAAAAAGGTGTCGGCCTGGAACTAAGGAGAGCCGCTCGAGCAATGCCCCGAGGGAACGGAACCCGCGGGAGGGAGGGAACAGATAAAAGAGAATTCTATAAAATGGGGCGCAAGAGGGGTGATTCTCGAATCTAGGGGTCTTCCGGGGTGAAAAGGGGGTAAATTCGCTTGATGCCCGTGGGGCACGCGGGAGGTGTAAGGACTGGAATAACGGCGTGCCACACGCCATTTTTCGACTCTTTGGGGTTCCTCTTCTTGCAGAAGTGTCTCTGATCTGTCAAATTTCATTTCACGCTACTCAGAGCTGCCGGCCGTCATTCTGACGAGATACGAATCGCCAACACCTTCACCCTCTTTTCTTCCATTATCCGTCCTCTCTCGCTGAAGCGGACTGCCACTCAGAAAAATATTTATTTTTAATTCAAGAAACCGTTTCTTCAACGGCTTTTCTTTCTTTCATTTCAGCGAAAATAAATAGGACTTTTCATATATTACGTGATACTCTAAACCAATATTATCGGGGAAAAAGGAAATAGTGTAATTGCATTTTAAAACAAATAGTGGAACTTTTAATGAAAAAAAAAAATTCTGAGAGGACACTTGCATTTTTGACCAAAAAGAATGGCTTATAAAAAATAGTTGAATTTTTCACAGAATTATTAAACTATCAACAAAATAATTGAAATTTTTACCAGACAGATAGCCAACTAAGATGAGTTTCCAACCAAGAAGTTTAGTTTTCTACTAAAAGACAAATTTTCAACAAAATACCATTATTTTGATCCAAATAGATGTATATTTACTGAAGAAGATGAATTCACGACGAAAAATTGAATAGTGTAGTTTTTAGTTAGAAAAATAATTGAAAAAAAAACTATTTTCAATTAGTTCTAACTTGTTGAAAATGATATTTTCAAATTTAATAAATATAATTTAATTCAAAATTAGAACGAATTTTTAAGAAAATCCAATCAATTCCTCAAACAAATAGACAAATTTTCAACAAATGCTTTATATTTATTAAAAAATATGAATTCACAACGAAAAATTAAATAGTGTAATTTTTATTTCGAAAAATAATCTCCAACCAAAAAGAAGGTATTTTCAACCAGTTACAACAATTTAAAAATTGAAAATCTTTTAATTCAAACAATTTAATTTAATTTGAAAAAAAAAAACGAATAGCTACATTTTTAGATAATAAAATTAATTTTCTACAAAAGTGGTTTAACATGTAACAAAAAATATGAATTTTCGATAGAGAAATTCATTTTTAACCCATTTATTTAATTTTCTACCAGGTTGAATTGTCTACCCAAAAATATGAATTTTCAATGGAGAAATTTATTTTTGACCTGATTGTTTAATTTTCTACCAAGTGGAATTTTCTACCGAAAAATATGAATTTTCAACAGGAAAGTGAATTTGCGACCAAATGATTGAATTTTCCAATGAAAAATATAAATTTTCAACAATATTCTAAGAATAATTTTTTTTTTAAATTCAACTTAAAGAAGAAATTGTTTTGTAAAGGAAAAATTGTCACCCAAAAATGAAGTAGCTACATTTTCAGATAAAAAATTAATTTTTTTACGAAAGTAGTCAAATATTCAACAAAACATATGAATTTTAGACGAAATGTTTATTTTTAAACAAATAGTCTAATTTACTATCAATTCGTTGAATTTTCGAACCCAAAAGATTATTTTCTTACGAAAAGTTAAATTTTCTAGACAAAAATATGGATTTTCAAACAGAAAGTTAATTTACGGGCAAATAGTTAAATTTTTAAATAAAAAAGATAAGTATAGAATCGAAAATGGAAAATTTACATTCAAGGTTTGAAAAACGAATATTTAACAAGTTGAATTCAACTAGAAAAACGAATTTTTGATAAAATAGATGCATTTTATAGCAAATAGATGAATTCTCAAATTATGAAGAAAAAATGGTAAATAAAAAAATTAATTTTGTACCAAACTATTTGAATTTTCTACTTGAAAATATGAATTGTCGTCATAAAAGCTGATCAACGATCAAAAATTTGAATACTCTGCTGAAAGATATGAATTATAAATAAAACATATGATAGTGAGAATGTCAAGAAAAAAAATTGTAATTACGCATAAAAAATAGTCAGTTTCTACCATAAAAAAGGAATTTTTCACAAAATCAATGAATCCTCAACCGGAAAGAGTAATTTTCAAACAACAGGTTATTTTTCAATCGGAAAATATTAATTTTCGACAAAAAAGTTTATTTTAAACTTTTCAAAAAACCTGTTGAATTTTAAGCAAAATAATGAAATTGGTAACCAAATAATTTGAATTTCAACCGAAAAGATGAATTAAAACGAAGAGAAAATTTCAAGAAGGAGAGGTATAAGCAAAAAAGAATTTTTTATTTGATAAAGAAAACCAATGTCAGCCATAATGTTGAACTTTCAATATAAAAATGGATATTCTACAACACAGCTGAATTTCAAATTTGGAAATATAAATTCTTCACATTAAATTTAGTTTATAACGAAATTGTTAAATTTTTCAACAATATATTCAAATTTTAAATACAAAAAGAAGTTTCAGCAAAATAATTAAATTTGTAATCAAATAATTATAATTTCAACTGAAAAATATAAATGAAAACGAAACAGAACATGTGAATTTCCAATCTAAAAAATTAATTTTCAACCAAAAAATAAAGTAATTTGCAACCAATGAAATTGATTTTCAACTAACTTGATGAAACCTCACGCAAACATTTTTTTTTAAATTTGTTTAAACTTCAACAAAAGAGATAAATTTTGGAACAAAAATTCAATAGTTAAATTTGCAGTTAAAAAGGTATTTCAAACAAAAAAAACAACAAGTTTTCGGAAAAAAAGAATTTTTCAGTCAATAAAAAAACCCCCTTGTCACGAAAAATATTTAATTTTCGCGCCAAAAAGATTTAACTAAAACGAAAAAAAATGTGAACAAATACATTAATTTTCAAGTGAATAGAAAAATTTACGATTAGAAATAATATATTTTTGGCATACAAATGAACATTTCAAATTTTGATCTAAGAAATTAATTTTTGAAAAACTTTTTAACTAAAAATGATAAACTTCCGAAATAAGACGAAACAGTTAAATTTTTAATTAAAAAAGTCAATTTTTACTAGAAAGGGATCGAATTTTCAACCAAGGGCTTTTCAAAATTTGTTTTTTGCCCAAAAAATTAATTTTTAAAACTAAAATATAATTATTTTATTTTTAGTCGCAATTTATCTTTCTTGAGTCAAAAAATCAACTATTTGGTTGAAAATTAATTTTTTTCGGTTGGAAATTTAGGCTTCCGGTGAAAAAATTCATTATATGGTTGAAGATTGATAAATTTTTATAGAAAAGTCATTTTTTGGCTAAGCACTTAACTAATTTTTGTAGAGAATTCAACTATTTATTTGACAATTTTTTTTTGTCGAAAAATAATTTTTTTCTAATTGGTTTTTTCGGTGAAGGATTTAACTATTTTGTTGAAAGTTCGTTTTTTTTTTGGTCGAATTCCACAGTTTTTGATTTAAAATTAGAAAACTTTTTGGTTGCAGTACAAACTATTAGATTTTTTACATGAAAATTCATCTCTTTAGTTCAAAATTCAACTATTATTTTGAAATATTGTTTTTTCTTGTTTAAACATTTATTTTTCAACTAAAAATTCAACTATTCCAGTTGAAGATTCATGATCTTAGTTGCGAATTCATCTCTTTGGTAAAAATTAAACTATTTGTAGAAAATTAGTTTTTTTTTTTTTTTTTTTTTTTTGGAAATTAATTTTTTAACTAAAAAGCAAACGCTTGGGCGTCTTCAAGCGAGAGAGTGGATGTCTCAAAGGAAAAGTCGGGATTTCTTGAAGGAAAAGTGGGGACCTCTCAAATGAAAAGTGGGGACGTCTTGAAGGAAAAGCGGAGACGTCTTGAAGGAAAAGAAGGGACGTCTCAAATAAAAAGTGGGAACTTTTTGAAGGATGAATGGGGACGTCTCAAAGTAAAAGTGGGGACCTCCTAAAGGAAAAGTGGGGAAGTCTAGATGGAAAAGTGGGGACGTCTCGAAGGAAACGTGGGGACGTCTTGAAGGAAAAGTGGGGACGTCTCGAAGGAAACGTGGGGACGTCTTAAAGGGAAAGTGGGGATTTCCTCAAGGAAAATTGGTGACGTCTCGAAGAAAAAGTTGTGACGCCTTAAAGGAGAAGTGGGGACGTCTCCAAGGAAAATTGGGGACGTTTTGAAGAAAAAGTAGGGACGTTTTTTGCATTTGTGCAATAAAAATTCGATCAGAAAAAATGTTTAAAAACGATTTGGCCGAGTATAGACCCCTCCTGATATAGGAGATTGGAATTTGGAACAACCTGTACAGGAAGATTGCGAATTCCAATGACAGCCGAATGCTTTAGCTTCCATTATCTTCCATTGTTGGTTTTGGCGATGGTCAGATGTTGGTAGGCATTGTTTAGCATCCCGTGAATTCAGACGAGTGTGACTCATACGATCGGCTTCCGTCGAAAGCGATCGGACCGATTTGGATCAGATATGCTTCTTATCGGTTCATCTTCCTCGGGCAACAATGACCCCTGCTCCCCAACTGTCCAGTTCTTCCGCTTCCTTGTACCTCTCTGCATCATTTTGTTTTGGAACACTAGTGAATTGAATTTTCAAAAAAAAAAAAAAAAAAAAAAGAAGACTGACGGAATAATCGAGAACTTTCAAAGTGCTAGGCTTCATCGTCTCAAAGGAATAGTGGGGACGACTTAAAGCAAAAGTGGGGATGTCTTGAAGACAAACCCAAGGAGAAATATTTGTAGTTATGATGTTGTGGAACACCAGTGAATTAGCGAACAATACTAAGGGGCCATCCATAAACTACGTAAGCAATTTTTTTGCAACCCCAAACTACCTCTGACGACCATATTTTGTCTTACCACCCCCCTCTACTGAATAATGTAGCGGTTGGTTAAAAACACTGTTTTTTTGCATTTCTAGTCTACTCTGTTCTGTTACCAAGTGCAAACGTGATCGTGTGCTCCTGAAGGAGAAGTGGGGACGCCTTGAAGAAAAAGTAGGAACATCTCATAGAAATAGTGGGGACGTCTTGAAGACAAACCCAAGAAGAAACGTTTGTACTTACAATGTTGGGTTACACCAGTAAATTAGCGAACGTTTTTAAGGGGCCATCCATAAACTGCGTCATGAAGGAAAAGTGGGGATGACTTAAAGGAATAGTGGGGACGTATTAAAGGAATCTCTGAGCAACCCTTCATGAACTACTTTAGCAATTTTGGATTTTTTTACACCCCAACCCACCTCGCTGAAGAACATATTTTTTTCATAAACCCCTTACACAATGTTATGGAACACCTTATGGTAACGTTACCATACGAGCATTTGTCAGCTATTTTGTTGATGAAGTTTACCGCTGCCTCGGCCTACCCTATCCAAATTCGAAACAAAGAAAATTTTCATTTTCCAAAATTGAATGCAACCAAACTCAAACAAATCATTTCCTCTAAACAGAATTTTCTCTAACTCAAACTGATTTTTTTCCAGAAAAAAGGTACATTATCTCCACTGAAACATTCAGGCAAATTGCTCAGGGTTTTATAGACAATTATAAAATGGTTCATAAAAGAAATATTTCTGCGGTTTTGATGTTCAGCTGAAAAGGTGATACTTTCTAGCAATCGATTTTGTATCTATTAAAAGAAACAAGGTGGTATTTTATTACGTTCTCGAATAGTTTGACTTAAGTGCCTGTACAAGTGTAGAATGGCTTTGTAGCTAGATGTAGAGACCTAAACACGCTAGGCAGAATGCAATCAATACCGTTTCAACATTACGATGGAAACACTTTCTCTGAAAGAGCCTACGTTTCGGTTCAACTACAGAGACGACATAGACATGACGAGACAGGGTAGGAAGGAAAAAGAGGGAGTGGGTCGGAAGATTCGTGGTCCGCATACTGATTAACTTTGTATACGTCCCTAAAGCCCAAAAAGAGCCTTACTTTGCTAAAATCTCACTTGAACCCTGAAGGAAGCATTCTGCTATCAGAGTCTGGTGCTGACAGTTTTAAACAATTGTTAACAAAAATTGGGTCTAATGGACTTTTACGTCCTTGAGATCTATAAGGAAAGACCCTCCCCAAAAATCTTCCTTTAAGCTTGAAGGAAGCGTTATCTATCAAAGTCTAGTCTAATTAGATTTGAACTTAACAAACATCTCTTTGGAACTTATTTTGACGTTTGTATACCAAAGCCTTGAAAGAGCCTCACTTTGATGAACGCATCAAGTGCAAAGGAAGCATCTGGTCTACCAAAGTCTGGTTCAGATAGTTTTAAACAAGTTTTAACAAACTTCCATCTGGAACGGATTTTGACTATCTAAATATTCCCTACTGCCCAAAGAGGGTCCTACTTTGCTAAGATTTCAATTCTTCTCTAAAGGGAGGATTTTTATCTATTTTAACCAGCTAATTTTCAACAAGTTTCTAACAGGAATCTATCTAGGTCTGATTTTGACTTTCTATCCATCTCTAGTGTCCAAAAAGAGTTTCATTTTGCTGAAAACTCAGACCAAACACAAAGGAATCATTCTCCTCATTCAAAGTCTGGTTCAGATAGATTTGAACAATTTTTAACCGGCATCCTTCTGAAACTGATTTTGACATTGTAGACGTCCCTATAGCCCAAACAAGGTCTTACTTTGCTGAGATCTGACTTGAACCCTAAAAAACGCATTCATCGTCTATCAAAGTCAGGTGCACTCAGTTTCAAACAACTGATAACGGAAATTGGCTAAGATGGACTTGACGTTCCTAGGAATTATAAGGAAGAAGCCTTTCTAAAATCTTCCTCCAAGCTTAAAGGAAACGTTCTCTATCTTTTTTAATACATCCCTAGTGCCCAGAGTTTCATTTTGCTGAAAAATTAGAGCAAGCACAAAGGAATCATTCTCATCTTTCAGAGTCCGGTCCAGATAGTTTTCAACCATTTTTAACCAACATTCTTCATGAACTAATTTTGACATTTTAGAAGTGCCGAAGTGCCCAGAAAGATCTTCTTTTTCCTGAAAACTCAGACCAAGCTTGAGGGAATTATTATTGTCTATCAAAGTCTGGTCTAGTTGGTTTTGAACAATTTTTAACCAACATCACTCTGGAAGTGATTTTGAATATGTAAACATTCCCGTAGCCCAAAAAGAGTCTTAATTCGCTAAGATCTAACTGCAACTCTAAAGGAAGGATTCTCTTCTATCTGGTCCAGTTAATATTCAACAAACTTTAACAAAAATATCTCTAAGTTTGGTCTTGACATCCTGTACATGCCTAGTGCCCAAAAAGAGTTTCAGTTTGCTGAACACACAGACCAAACACAAAGGAATCTTTCTCCCCTTTCAAAATCTGTCCTAGAAGGTTTTGAACACTTCGGAACAACATCCTTCTGGAACTAATTTTGACATCGTAGATATTCCTACAGCCGAAAAGGGTCTTAATTTGCTAAGATTTCACTTCAACACTACAATAGGGCTTCCTTTCTATCTGGTCCACTTAATATTCAAGAAACTTTAACAGAAAGATTTCTGAGTCTGGTTTTGACATCCTGTCCCCTTTGTGTGCGTTCATAAAAACCTAATGAAAAGAGCCTATCCTAGAAGACCCCTCCAAACCTGAAAGAAGGATTCTCGTCTATCAAAGTCTGGACAAGTTAACTTTGAACAAATCTCAACAACATTCTCTTTGAGTCTGATTAACTACGTATCCATCTCTGAAGCCCAAAAAGAAAAGAGTCTTTCCTAAAAGTTCGCTTTAAACCTGAAGAAAGGATTCTTGTCAAGCAAAGTCTGGACTAGTTAATTTTAAACAAATCTTAACAATAATCTCTGTGAGTCCAATTGATTTTGTATGCAGTCTTGAAAATCTAAATGGAACATGCCTTTCCTAAAAGCTCCTTTCAAGCCTGAAGAAAGGATTATTGTCTATCAAATTCTGGACCAGTTAATCTTGAAAAAATCTTAGCAATATTTTCTTTGAGTCTAATTGACTTTGTATGCATCCCTGAAGAACTAAATGGAAAATGCCTTTTCTAAAAGCTCCTTTCAAACCTAAAAAAGGATTATTGTCTATGAATGTCTGGACCAGTTAATTCAGAACAAATCTGAACAATATTTCCTTCGAGTATGATAGAATTTGTATTCATCCCTGAAGACCAAAAAGGGAAGATTTTTTCCTAAAACTTCGCATCAAACCTGAAGGAAAGATTCTTGTCTATCAAAGTGTGGAATACTTAATTTTAAACAAATCTTAACAATAATCTTTTGAAGTTTGATTGGCTTTGCGTGCATTCATAAAAGCCAAAAGAAAAAAGCATTTCCTAGAAGCTTCCTGCAAACCTGAAGAAATGATTATGGTCCATCAAGGTCTGGACCAGTTAATTTTAAACGAATCTCAACAATATTCCCTTTCGGTTTGATTGGCTTTGTGTGATTTCACGAAAACCAAAATAAAAGAGCCTTTCCTAGAAGCTCCCTTCCAACCTGAAGAAAAGGTTCTTGTCTATCAAAGTTTGGAACAGTTAACTTCAAACTAATCTCATCAATATTCTTCCAGAGTCTTTTTCATTTTTGTATTCATCCCTGAAGCCCAAAAAGAAAGAGTCTTGCCTGAAAGCTCCTTCCAAACCTTAAGAAAGGATTATTGTAAATCAAAGACTGTACTATCTAATTTTAAACAAGTCTCAACAATATTCTCTTCAAATCTAATTGACTTTGTATGGAGGCCTTGAAACCAAAATGAAAAGTGCCTATCCTAAAAGCTGCCTTTGAACCTAAAAAAAACGAGTCTTGTCTTTCAAAGTCTTTACCAGTTTTTTTTCCTAAAAACTACCTGTAATCATGAAGAAAGAATTTTCGTCTATCGAAATCTTGACCAGTTCATTTTAGCAAATCTTCAAAATATTCTCTTCGAGTCTGATGGACTCTGTATGCATACCTAGAAACCAAAGGGAAAATTCTTTTCTTGAAAGCTGCCTTGAAACATGAAGAAAGGATTTTCGTCTATCAACATCTTGACCAGTTCATTCAATCAAATCTTTAAAATATTTTCTTCGAGTCAGATTGACTTTGTATGCAAACCTGAAGAACGAATTCTGGTCCAAAAACGTCCAGACCAATTAATTTTAAACAAATCTCAACAACATTCCCTTTGAGTCTGACTATGTACATGTCCCTAAAAGCTAAAGGAAATAGCCTTTTCCAAAATCCTAGTCGAAGCTTAAAGAAAGGATTGTCATCTATCAAAGTCTGGTCCAGTTAATTTTGAACAATTTTCGAAAAAAATCTCTCTGGGTCTCTAATATTCAGCACCCGCAGGAACAAGTAAAGAGCGTGAGGCTGAGCCTTGTAGGCTGGCTCATTCTGCTGGAAACAATTGCTGCCTTGGGGCATCATTTACATCATAAGCAATCATAATGATCGAATTTTCGGCGAACGATGATCCAACGAGTGGAACGAGGGGAGCCAATTCAGAAGTGGGTACCCACTTACCGACTACGAACCATAAGAGAATTCTGACCCACCCCCCTTTTAGCCCCTCAACACCACCCTGTTTCATTATAGCTTCGGGCTACCGGCACACAGTGGGCCAGATCTGGAATTTACTGTTAAAAAAAAACTACAGTCTTTATTTTTCAACCGATTTACGACTTTTTTTTTGAATTGCGATCAAATTTATTTTTCAAATGGGGAAGACTGTACATTAGGATGGTTAAACATTGATTGGGAGTTGTTTTCCGTTCTTGAAGACAATGATCCCCTCATTTGGTTCTGAATCTGAAAAGAGGAATTGATCTTTTTTTTTTATTTTAACAGGTGCTTCCGGGCACTCAAAATTTTCCGTGTGAAGTACTTTAAAAAAAAACAGATAAACAGACACCTTTGTAAATTTTTTTCCAAGTGATTTCAAAATGAGGAGATTTGACTAAAACAAACTAGATTTTCAACAAAGAAAAATGAATTTTCAACCAACAAAAAAAAACTTTGTTCTTAGTTGAAAGTCAATTCATTAACTGTATATTCAATTAGATCAATTTGGATTCAAAATTTGCCTTTTTAGGTTGAAAACTCATTAATTTAGTTGTAACTTTATGCATTTTGAGAAAATTTATTTTCTTCAGTTAATAACTCAGCTATGCTGTTAAAATTTTTTGTATTTTGTTGCCAGCTCGACTTTTTTGGTATAAAATTCTTCTTTTTGGTTAAAAATTCAACTATTTGATTGAAAATTCATCTTTTACTTAATATTCATCATTAAGGTTTAAAGTTTAATTTCTTTTGAGTGAAAAATTTAATATTTTATTGAAAATTGAATTATATTTTTAAATAGATTAACTTTCAACATTAATGATGAATATTCAGCAAAAAATTAATTCTCAATCAAATAGTGGGATTTTGAACCAAAAAGAAGAATTTGCTACCAAAAAAATGAAATTTTCAACCAAGTAAAAAATTTCTTAATAAAATAGTTAACAAAAAAATTAATTAATTAATTAACAAGAGTTCATTTGGTTTTTATTGAAAATGAACATTGTACTGGAAAATTAACTTCTTCATTTTTTTTTTTTGAAAATCCATCTTTTTTATTAAAAAATGAACTATTTGTTCACTGGTCATGTAGTTTGATGAAAATTTATTTTTTCCGTTGAAAATTTATTTCTTTGGTTACAAATTTAACTATTTGGTTGTATATTTGTCTCCAACTGAAAAATAATTCTTTCAGCTGAAAATTTAACTATTCCATTTTTTGTAAAAAATCCGTATTTTTTATTTAAAAATTCCATTATTTGGGTAAAAATTCAGTTATTTATTGAATAATCATTAAGCTTGAAAGATAATTTATTAGAGTTTTAGTTGAAACATTATTTCGAAAATTTCACTATTCTTTTTTTTTGTAGGAATTTGATTATCATAGTAAATTTTTAATTAACTTCTGAAAGTTAAAACTTAACGATTTCATTTTTTTGTTAGAAATCTCTCTTTTTTTGTTGTAATTCAACTATTTATTTGAAAGTTTATGTATTTTGATAAAAATTCATTTTCTTGGGAAAAATGTTCTATTTATGGTTAAGAATTCCACTGTTTCCATTTCTTGTTAAAAATCCACCTTTTTTAGTTGAAAATTCAACTATTTGGTTGAAAGTTCATGTATTGAAAATTCATTTTTTGGGAAAAACTTTTCTATTGGTGGTTAATAATTCGACTGTTTTGTTGAAAAATTGATCTTTTTTTTGAAAATAGATTTTTTTGTTTGAAAATTTAACTATTTGATTGTTTATTCGTTTTTTAATAAATTTTTATGTTTTATCAAAAAATTATTTTTTATCTGAAAATTTAACGATTGCATTTTTTC
Source organism: Andricus quercusramuli (assembly GCA_932178445.1). Classification (NCBI taxonomy): domain Eukaryota; kingdom Metazoa; phylum Arthropoda; class Insecta; order Hymenoptera; family Cynipidae; genus Andricus; species Andricus quercusramuli. Next base: position 40,743 of record CAKNXH010000605.1, on the reverse strand, counting down.
CTAAAAAACCTATATTTTTTTGCTAGACATTGAACTATTTAGTTGAAAGTTTATTTTTCTGCTAAGAATTCAATCTTCTTGGTTGAAATTACAACTTCTTCTTCGGAAATTTATTTTTATTTTTAAATATTCATTATTATAATTGGTAGTGAATTTATTTGGATAAAATTTTAACTATATTGTCGATGAAATATGTATTTTATTAAAGATTTACGTATTGCGTTAGAAATTAATTTTTTGTAAAAAATTAATCTTCTTGATTAAAAATTAATTTTTTGTTTGTTGAAATTTCATTTTTTTTTTGCTAAAAATTCAATTATTCTGTCACAAATTTGTATTTTTATTTAAAATTAATTGTTTTAAAAGAAACCTTAACTATTCCATTTTTTGTTGAAAATCCACATTTTTCTGTTAAAAATTTAACTATTTAACTATTTTGTTGAAAGTTCATGTATTTGGGTGACATTTTGTTATTGTACCTAGTTGAATAAAAAATTCAATTTTTTGGTTAAAAATTCATGTATGTGAATATTCAGCTATTTCCTTAAAAATGTGTTTTTTTTATTGAAAATTAATTTTTTCAACTTGAAATTAAAAAATTCGGTCTTCTTTTAAAAATCCGTTTTTTGTGATAAAAATTTGACTATTTGGTTAAAAGTTAATGAACTTTGAAACGAATTCTTTTTTTTTTAATGTTCCTATTTGGCTGAAAATTTATCCTATTCCGATAGAAATTTAATTATCATGGTTGAAAATGCATGTATTTTTGTTCGAAATGTAATTAATTCCTTTAAATTTGTCTTCTTTCCAATTGAAAATTAATTTTTTTAACTAAAAATTGAACTATTTCAATTCTTTCTCAAAATCCACTTTTTTTTGTTGAAAATTCATTTAT
>CAKNXH010000605.1:0-25998 GCA_932178445.1 Andricus quercusramuli | reverse complement strand
TTTTTTTTTTTTTTGAAAATTCGCGTTTTTGGTTGAAAATTCATCTTTTTGGATGAAAATTTAACTAGTTGGTTGAAAATTAAATCCTTTTCTTAGGATTTTTTGTTTTGTTTTGGAGATTCAGTGTTTCAGTTGGACATTCATTTCCGTAGTAAAAAATACTTTTTTTCTCGGAAATTGGCTTTTTTGATTGAAAATAATTCTTCTTGGTTGAAAATTCACCTTTTTGGTTCAAAATTAATCTTTTTGGTTGAAAATTTAACTATTTGGTTGAAAGTTGAAACCTTTTGTTAAAAATTTATTTTCTTGTTGTTGAAGATTCACTATTGTATTCGAAAATTCATCCATTTGGCCAAAATTAAATTTTTTTTTGTTAAAAATCTGTTTTTTTTTTGTTTATATAAAATAATTCTTCTTAGTTGAAAATTCACTTTTTGGATGAAAATTCAACTACTTGGTTGAAAGTTGAACTCTTTTAAAAATTTTTTTTTTGAAGATTCATATATTCCGTAAGAAACTAATTTCTTTAGTTAAAAATAATTTTTTTCCAAAAATTAGTTTTTTTTATTGAAAATATGTCTTCTTGGTTCAAAATTCACCTTTTTGATTCAAAATTAATCTTTTTGCCCTTTTTGATTGAAAATTCAACTACTTTGTTGAAAGTTGGACCCTTTTGTTGAAAATTGATTCTCTTGTTGTTGAAGATTCACTATTTTAGTTGAAAATTCATCTGTTTGGAAATAATTAATTTTAAAAAAAAATTTTTTTTTTATAAAATAATTTTTCTTAGTTGAATTTTTTTTTTCGTCGAAAATTAATCATTTTGGTTGCAAATTCAACTACTTGGTAGAAAGTTCAACTTTTTTGTGAAATTTTTTTTAAGATTCATATATTCAGTTAGAAACTAATTTCTTTAGTTAAAAATAATTTTTTTCAAAAAATTCGCTTTTTTTATTGAAAATAAGTCTTCTTGGTTAAAAATTAATCTTTTTGGTTGAAAATTCAACTACTTATTTGAACTCTCACGTTGAAAAATCATTTTTTTTTTGAAGATTCGTCGTTTTAGTTAGAAAATCATTTCTTTAGTTGAAAGTAATTTTTTTTATCGAAAATTTGCTTTTTTGATGGAAATAATTCTTCCTGTTTGAAAATTCATCTGATTGGTTGAAAATTCATCTTTTTGGTTGAAAACTCAAGTACCTGGTTGAAAGTTAAATCCTTTCGTTTAAATTTTTTTTCTGTTCTATTTTGAAGATTCATCGTTTTAGTTAGATATTTATTTCTTCAGTGAGAAATATATATATTTTTTTTTTTAAATTCCCTTTTTTGGTTGAAAATTCACCTTCTGGTTGAAAATTCACCTTCTGGTTGGAAAGTCATCTTTTGCGTTGAAAAGTAGAGTTTTAGATTGAAAATTCAACTACCTGGTTGAATGTTAAACCCTTTTGTTAAAATTATTATCTTTGGCTGAAAGGTCCACTAATTGGTTAAAATTTGAACTTTTTTTTTGAAAAATGAATTTTTTGGTTGAAGATCAATTATTTTAGTTGGAAGCTTATTTCTTTGCTTAAAGATCAAAAATTATTTTTGAAAATTCGCTTTTTTGATAGAAAATAATTCTTCTTGGTTGAAAATTCATCTTTTCGTTTGAAATTTATCTTTTGCATTGAAAATTAGTCTTTTTGGTCGAAAATTCAACTACTTAGTTGAAAGTGGAACCCTTTCGTTAAATTTTTTTTTTTTTTTTTTGTTGAACATTTATAATTTTAGCAGAAAATTCATCTATTTGGTAAACAATATTATTTTTTTTTAAATTTGCTTTTTTGAGAGAAAATGATTCTTCTTGGTCAAAATTTATCTCTTCGGTTGAAAGTTCCACTAATTGGTTAAAAGGTAAAATCTTTTGTTAAAAATTTGTTTCTGTTTGGTTGAAGATTCATCATTTTTGTTAGAAATTCATTTATTTGTTTAGAAATTTTTTTTTTAATTTACGTTTTTGGTTCAAAATTTATCTTTCGCGTTAAAAATGATATCTTTCGTTGAAAATTAAACCCCTTCGTTGAATCTTAAACTCTTTTGTTAAAAATTTATTTTTGAAAACTTTTTTTTTATAATCAATAATTCAGTTAGAAATGCATTCATTCAGTTGAAAATGAAAGAATTTTTGTTGAAAATTCGCTTTTTTGATAGAAAATAATTCTTTTTTTATTGAAAATTCACATTTTTGGTTGAAAATTCAACTACTTGGCTGAATGTTCTTTGAAGATTGATCGATTTAGTTAAAAATCCATTTCTTCAGTTAAAAATCTTTTTTTTTTTATTTCTTTTTTTTTATTGAAAATACTTCTGCTTGGTCAAAAATTCACCTTTTTTGATTAAAAATTCATCTTTTTGGTTGAAAATTCAACTATTTGGTTGAAAGTTGAAGTTGAATTTGTAACTCATTTTTGTGTCAACAACTTTGGTCTTAATGGTTTTATCCTAGCATGTATCGTTTATCCAAAAATATAATTCTTTTTATAATGCTGTTTTTAACGAATTGAAACAAAAAATAAGCTTCCGATCAAGAAGTGATTGTTAACAAATTTCCAGGTCTTTTTCGAATGCACAATTTTTTTCATCTTTTTTGTATCTTCTATAGTTTGACCGAAAAATGAAATTTTTTATTTTTCGTTATTTTTTTGTGCGATCAAAATTCAAATTTTCGATTTTCCAAGGAAAGCCGTGCACAGAATTTCCAGACAAAAATGGTCTCATAAATTTTCAAAATGCTTCGAAATAAAATCATTAATGATATTATCTGGATTTCCAAAATTATAAAAAAAAAACATTTTTCCAAAGTTTTGATTATTGGCTGGACATCTGCATCAAACGAATTTATAATGCTACGAAGGAAAAATAATTCGTGCACAGAATATTAATTAATATGGCCGTTGCAATACAAATATTTCACAAATGTTGCCAGTTTAACTTAAAATTTAAAAATTGATGAGGATTTTGTAGGCTTGCGGGGTCTAAATGCGTCATGACGTTGCGACAGTTCACTCGAAGCGGGAGACACACGCGTTTACATAGCTTATTTAAAAGAGTACATTTGGTGGATTCTTTTCAAAGTGCAGTATTTATTTCGAGAAATTATTTAACAAATGTTACATTACATTCACAAATTCAACTAATTAAACATCAAAATGGCTGCGCCCACTTTTAAAAATAATATCTGTACTAGTATTCACCTACAAGATTTTTTATTGCAGTACACAAGGAAAATCGCAGTAAAACCCGTGTATAGTACAAAGGACAGAGAGATGATGTTAAATAAGACCTAGCTGAAGTAATTTGACTTTGTGAGTATTATTTATTATCACCTTAGAAACACAAAGATGAAACCCTTGATGAATTTCAGATATTGATCTCAAAACTAAAAGTAGAATCCCAGAACCAAGAACTGAAGATGAATTCAATAACCACCAGAATAAATTACTTCAACTGGAGGTCATTGAACGAAAAATTCAAGAAGCTTTCTAACCGTTTTTTTTTTATCAAGTATGTTCATCTTTATTTTGGAAGACGCTATCACCTTTCCAAATTTTAGGCTAATTTTTAATACGTCATCCAAATAGTAGTTCGATACTATTCCGCCCGATTTTCATACATTACTCAGTTTTTAAATTGATTTTACCATGCGGAACACTTCTTAACTGGATTCATTTTAGAACCCACTGGACAATTAAAGTCTTTTGCAAATTCTGGTCTGTTGGCAAATACACCTTTGACTCTGAATTCTGATGGAGTATCAAATTCCTTGACAAATTGATTTACACTGCTCGCATCGAGGCTATTGACAAATCCTGGGGTGTATTTGGCACATTGTGTGATCGCTGTTTGAATCCAGAAAAGCTGTGATTGGGAGTACTCTAGTCCAGGCAATGTTGGTTCGGGACCGTGACGCTTCACCCAATCTTGATAGGCTAAGTACGAAAGTTTCACGCCTCCATTGTCTGCAATGTTTTTCCTTTCCGTTCGTGTATCATTCACCTGAAAATCATGAATTATTGTTATTCGATTTGACATTTTTTGTGAAAGAATAATTTATTTCGTAAATTATTGTATAACTGCACTACTGATGGATAGTAACCGACCAAGCAAGAGCCTCAGTCAAATGAGTTCAGTATGGGTACGAGGAGCTGCGGGCTCTAACTGCGTCATGACGTTGCGACAGTTCACTCAAAGCGTGAGACACACGCATTTACATAGCGAATAAGTTATAGCTTAAACTAAAAATACCAAAATAATTTTTTTAAAGAATCCTTCATATACGTACTTTGAGGCCGCCTTCTTTAACAGTAAAACTTTTATACTGCTCATTAATGCAAGCAGATTTTTGAAGAAACTTTTTGCTTGTTTCTGGAGTCCACCAATCCTTAGGGTTTCCATTTTTATCATATTTCCCACCCTCCTTATCGACAGCTCTAGTGATTGTACTTCCAATAACAAACGAACCAATCCCAGCGTAGTTCAGATACTGAGGCCTATCCATATTGAAGAAAACGTCGTGTAGAATTCCAGCAGAGACATCTGAAATAATGCAATTCAGATAAGATTTATAAATGAGCAAATGTTATAAATTTTAAACATTATAATAACGAAAATGCTTTTTTGCAATTAAAGTGATTTTAGTTGCCAATATACCTACAATACCGATGAATGAAACCCTAGAGATTATTTTTGTAGCGCATTACGCGCATTATGCGCAGCATGCGCTACGCAGAAGTGCGTGCTTCCAACTTGGACATTTTGTTCGAGGTGTTTTGGTGAAATAAATTATGTGCTTTTTTCAAAAATTTTTAATTATAGGAACCCATCAACATTTTTTAATGGTAAATACCTCAAATGAAAGGTGGCATCCTACAGATCACTTATTGGAAATATTAAATTATTGAATTTATTTTTTCAGCTCCTGGAAGAGCTGAAATTAAAGTACGAAATTTCTTGAGAATTGGAATTTTATTATTCCTCACGTGATAATTGAATATATACGCTGCCAAATTACTTTGAGTGAAGCTCATATAACGTAGAATATAATTGAAATATTAAGTTGAATTTTCAATCAGAAAATTTGAACTTTCAACAAAAAAGTTCGTTCCCAATCAAGAAAGATGAATTTACTACCATAAAACATCAATTTTTAATCAAAAAGGACCATTTTTCCGAAAATTGGTCAAATTCTCGACCAAAAAAGATGAATTGAACAAAATAGTTGAATTTCTAACAAAAAAATTAATTTTTTAAGTAGTTGAATTTTCCAAAGAATAATCAAAAATTCAGCAAAATAGTTGAGTTTTTAACATAGAAAAAATAATTTTCAACCCAGAAGATTATCTTTCTTCCAAAATACGAATTTTCAAAACAAGCCATGAATTTTCAATAAAATGGTGTAATTTTCAATTCGAATATATTAGATCTCAACCAAAACTAAAATCCTTAAATTTTCGGGCTAGAATTTAATTTCCCACAAAAAAAAATCAATCAGTTTAATTAAATCAAAAACACGCATTTTCAACAAAATACGTTAATTTTTCGATCAAATATTTGAATCTTTAACATATAATAAATACACTCACAACTAAAAATAAAAAAAAAAACGAATTTAAAACAAAATGCATAAATTTTTCCGAATATTATTGAATTTTCAAACCAAAATTAGATTTTTTACCAAAAAACACAAATTTCACCGATACATATAAATAAAAAAAAAATTAATTCAACCAAAAATACGAATTTTTTACCAAATAGCTGAATTTTTAACTCTTATCGATAAATTTTTAGCCGAAAAAGAAATATTTAAATTTTCAGTTTAGAAAATTAATTTTTACTCAAAAAGCCTAAATTTTTAACAAAATACATAAATTTTTAACCGAAGAAGTGAATCTTTGAAAAAAATTAATTTTTAACAAAGTAGTTCAGCTTCCAGCTAATTCATCAAATTTTCAGTCTGAAAGATTAATTTTCAATCAAATATTTTTCTTTTCAACTGAGAAAATTAATGTTTCACCGATAAGATTATTATCGTGCAAAAAAGGCAAATCTCATAAAAAAGACATGAATTTCGAAAAATAATGTTTGCAATAATTGTCTAATTTTCAATAAAATTATGAAATTTTCTACAAAATAGTGGAATCTTTAACCAAAAATATAAATTTTTAAGAAAAAATGTAATTTTCACGAAAATAGTTTCATTTTCTACTGAAATATTGAATTTTTAAAATGAAAAGACAATTTTTCACAAAAGGGTTATATTTGTAACACAAAAATATGAATTTTCAAGAAAAAAGTTGATTCACGAACAGAAAATATATTAACTTCAAATAAGAAAACTGGACAATGTAATAAATGCTATGAAAATGGGAGTTGCAGTTTTAGTTAAAAAAATTAATTAACTCAACTAAAATCTTGTTTAACAGGAAATTCATTTTTTTTTTAATTTATTTTTTTGAATTAGAAATTCATCCATTTTGGTAGGAATTTCTTTTTTTTTCATGAAAATAAAAGTTTTTGGTTGAAAATTATTCTTCTTTTGCTCGTTGGTTGAAACTTTAACTTTTTTGTTTGAAATTACCATTTTAAATTGGAAATTCAACTACTTGGGTAAAGGTTAAACTACAATTTTAAAAATGTATTTTTTATTGAAGGCTTATGTCTTTGGTTAAAAACTTAACTGTTCAGTGGAAAAATCTTTTCTTTTGGCTGATAATTAATTTTTCAACTGAAAATGGAACTTTTCCGTTTTTTTAAGTTTGATCTTTTTTAGTACAAAATTCTCCTTTTTTGGTAAAAAAATAATATGCTTGGTTTAAAATTCCATTTTTGTTGGATAAAAATGTATCACTTTCGTAGGAAGATATTTTTTTGCTGAAGTCGTATTTTTTGTTTGTAAATTCAATTTTTGTAGAGAAAATTTGTCTTTTTGGTTCTCAAAAACTTTTTTTCGTATAAATTTTATGTTTTTCGATTGAAATATAAAGTATGACACTTTTCGTTGGGAATTTATATTTGTGTTGAAAATAAATGAACAAATTTGCAAATTTTGAATTTCTATCTAAAATACTGTTTCATTCCGCTCATAGAAGATCCTATGTTAAAAGTATTTCAAGATTGACGTCCAAAGTACCTATATTCCAATTGTATAATTTTTGTAAATTTTTGTGATGCTGTGAAATAAGTACCTCAATTATACTTGCCATATTATATGTACATAAATTTTACTTTTCTATGGAATTAGTTGAAAAAATTATTATTAATTTAAATTTTCAGAAAAATATAAAGTAACAATTATTCGAATGTTTTAATCAGAATAGTTGTTTAATGCTTTTCATGTATTAAATATGACCTGATTCTGTTTGAAATCACAATTTCTGGAATAAGTTGAAAGATTATTAAGAAATTAAATTTAATAAAAGGAAAGTCAAAATTTCGAAAAAATATTTATAACGAGAACATTCTTTGAAACTTTCAATAAAAACAATTTTTTCATGCTTTTTATGTTGTGAACTGATTATTCTCAAAAAAATATGCATAAAGTGAAAATTATTTGAATATTTCAATGAAAATAATGTTTTCATACTTTTTATGTTGTGAACTGATTAATGAATTATTAGCTGATAATTTTTATCGCTATATTAAATTAAATAAAGGTAAAAATTCAGCTTTTTTAGATTAAGTAACATAAATTGATAATTTAATTCAAGGTTTTATGATTGAACATTGCATATAATTTTTATAATAAAAATTTATTTATATTCAAAATACCCTTATTGTAATTACATAATTTTTCAAATGTGACTGATATTGTAAAATGAGTATCTGAATTTAATTCTCAAAACTATATGTAAATATGTTATTTTTTCTGAAATTAGTATAAAAGTTTATGAATCAATGAAATTTTTGGAAATGAAAGTAAAAATTTGCAATAATGTAAAGTAAAAATTATTTGAATGTTTGAATGGAAGTTATAGTTTAATGCTTTTTATTTTGAATATTTGTGATGTTGTGAAATAAGTATCTGAATTCCGCTTTCAATATTATATGTAAATATATTTTATTTTCCTATGAAATTGATTTGAAAAGTTAATATCAGTTAGATTTTGCAGGAAAATATGAAGTAAAAATCATTCGAATGTTTCAATTAAAATAACTGTTTATGGCTTCTTATGTTGTGAAATGATTAATTAATATGTACATATGTTTTTATTTTTTCTTGAATTAGCTTTAAAGGTCTATAATAAATTTAGTGCATAGAAATGCATTTTCAACTGAATAAAAAATATATAATGTGAAAAATATTTGAATGTTCCAATGAAAATAATTGTTCAATTCTTTTTATGTTGTGAAATGACTAATTAGATATGAACTGATTCTATTGCTAACTACTGTTTCTGGGATTACTTCAAACGATTATTAATAAATTAAGTTTCCAGAAATGAAAGTTCAAATTAAGAGAATTAATAGAGTAAAAATTATTTGAATGTTTTAAGGAAAATTATAGTTGAATGCTTCTTATTTCGTGAACTGATTAATTAATTATTAGCTGATTTATTTTTTTCACAACAATAAATTAAATAAAGATTGAATTTTAATTTTTCTCTATTAAGTAACATAAATTGATCATTCATTTTGAGGTAACGTAATTAAATATGGGCTATGATTTATACATATAATGAAAGTTGATTTTTTTTCTCAAAATACCTTCATTACAAATACGTAGTTTTTTAATGCTCGCGATATTGTGAAATGATCATCTGAATTCAATGTTCAAAATTATATATTTCATGTTTAAGAAATATAAATTCATAAATGAATTAAGTTTTCAGAAATAAAAGTTCCAATCCTTCATATTGAAAAAGTTAAACTCCATCTTGTGTAACATCGTGGTATAGAAGGAATCGTTATGTAGTCGAATATTGGATATGATTTTTACAATGAAAGTTCATTTATATTTAAAATAATTTTATTCCAATTTCATAATTTCTCAAATGTTTACGATGTTGTGAGATGATGATTTAAATTCAATCTTCAAAATTGTACGTAAATGTGTTTTAAGTTTTTATGAATTCGTTAAAAATATTAGAAATAATTCAAATTTTCAGAAACATATAATATGGACATTATTTTGATATTTCAATGCAAATAATATCGTTGATTGATTTTTATGTTATGAACTGATGAATTAACTATTATTATCTATTGACTGATTCATTTTTTTTAAAGAAGTGAATTATATAAAGATTAGTTCAATTTCCAAAATTATACGTGCATATATTTCAATTTCTACTGGTATAACTTTGAAAGTTTATTGGTAATTAAAATAAGTGAACATTTAAAGCAAAATATGTGTGAAGTAAAAATTATCAGAAAGTTTCAATGAAAATAATTTTTTTCATCCTTTTTATATTGTCAACTGATTAATTAAGTATTAGCTGAATAATTTTTTTCGTAGTATCGAATTACATAAAGATTGAAATTTAATATTCTTTAATTAAGTTACATAAGTTGATTACTTACTTTGAGATTATGTGATTAAATATTGGCTATAATTTGAATAATAAAAGTTGATTTATATTTAAAATAGCCCTATTCCAGTTACATAAATTTCCAATTGTTTCTGAGGTTGCGAAATGAGTATCTGAATTCAATTTTCAAAATTATATGTACATATGCTTTCATTTTTCCTGGAATTATTATAAATATTCCCTTTGCCTAAGGATTTAGGCAAATCTTCAAGCATTGAAATACACATCACGGTTATGTTCATTTGAACAATAATAATTATTAAATTAATTCAAATTTTCATAACAATATGAAGTAACAATCATTTGAATGTTTCAATGAAAATAATTATTTTATACTTTCCATGTTCCAACCTGATTAATTAATTATTAGCTGACTTATTTTTTTCAAAGTATTGAATTTAATAAATATTGAATGTTAATTAATTTTTATCAGATAACATACATTGATTTTGAATACCTTCATTATAATTATATAATTTTTTTAAACGTTCGCGATGATCTGAACTGATTGTCTGAATTCAATCCTCAAAATTATATGTACATAAGTTTTCATTTTTTATAAAATTTTTATAAAAGGTTATTGATCATTTAAGTTTTAAGTGATATAATCAAAGATTTAGAAAATGTGAATTTCAAATTAATTCAATATTCAAACGAAAATATTCAGGTAATGCTTTTTATGATTTTAAATGTTTAATTAATTATTAGCTGATTTTTTTACCTCAATGATCTGATGTTGTGAAACGCGTGTCTGCATTCAATTTTCAAAATTATATGTGAATTTGTTTTTATTTTTTCTGAAATTAGTATGAAAGGTGACTGACATATTAAATTTTAAGGAATGATAGTGTTTTTTTTAAAGTGTAGAATGAAAATTATCCCAATGTTTGAATTAAAATTATAGTTGAATGATTTTTATGTTCTGAACAGAGAATCGGATCAGAATAGGATTTTTTTTTAATTATAGGTATATTGATGCTCACATTTGAAAATATAGCCCGGATAGTACACGCAAATGTCATTGTACGAAAATTATGTTTTTTTCCAAAATATTGAATTACATGACTTGCACTTGAATTCTTCAAATTATATCTCGACATTTACTATTATAAATAGTAATAATAAATTCTACTTTACATGCACTGTTAGAAAAATCTCTACTAAATTTAGCATACATGTCATGGAAGCAAGAATGCATAACCTGAAATTAAATTTAGTATACCAGCGTAGAGTAAATTTAGTATATTCATACTGAATTTAGTGTACACGTATATGAAATTTAGTATACGCGTGTACTAAATTCAGTATAAATATACTAAATTTACTGTACGCTGGTATACTAAATTTAATTTCATGTTGTGCATTTTTGCTTCCATGACATGTATGCTAAATTTAGTAGAGATTTTTCTAACAGTGTGGATTCACTGAATGCATTCATTGAGAATATAATTTCAGCAAGAATTTGATTGTTCAAGAAATTTGAACAAATAAATATTGATTCGAAAATTGAGTAAAGGAAATAAGTTAAAAAGTGAGCGCGCGCACGTAATAATCTAGTATAGATAAAATAGACATACATATCCTGCTTGATTCGTCAAAATCAGTCGTTGCTTCAACAGTTCTGTAGTCTGAAAGCAATGTCCATTCTGGTGTGTCCACAGGCTTTCTCAATAGTCCGGATGTGATATAATGCTGGAAAATGCTCAAGTTCAAATATGCTTGAAGATAATCATTCGGGTTTATTTCTAGCGTCTTGTAGTATTCGTTAAGAATCTTGTCATTGAGAAGCTCCTCAGGAGCTCCAATGGAGTGCTTCATTGATTTAAGTTTATCCAAAGCAAATGTCCGTGTTTTTTCATCCATCCAGTCGACCTGAAACAAATAGAGCAAGTAAAGTACCGAAGAATAGTATTGGACCATTAGCCAGACGACCTATTCAAAATATGCGTCGACTTTGAAAAAGCGATAGCGGGACCCAGAATATAGACCAAAATATTTTCAAAAAATTGTGGGACAGGTTATGAAATTCTTCTTTAAATGTCCCATACTATCAGTATCATCTTAGCGTATCCTTTTTTCAAATTGTTATTTTTATGTCCTTAAGATACTAAAATCAAATGTGTTTACAAAACATAACTTAAAAGTGTTATTGGAAGATGATTTCCCGTTCTGAAGACTGAGAACGATCAAGTATGACAAGAACTCGTAGTGTTGAAAACGAAAACGACGAATTGTGGGGCGAAATAAAGCAACTTAAGGGGGTATTTCTATTTGACCGGACCAAAAATCGACTTTTTTGTTGATTTTTTATCAGTATATAGTATGTGGAATTTGTACGCAAAGTGATTTATTTGGTTTGGACTGTCTTAAGAAGCTGCAGCAGGGTCAACTGCGTAGAGCGGAGAGTACTCAGCCGCACGTTGTGGAGGGCCGCCTCCGCTGCCAGGCAGACAGGTTATAAATGTGTATAATAGAATCAGTGTTCGTTTTAAAAGATTTTCCTTTCCCAATACAATTTCTCGAAAGCATTCATATATTTGTATCCAAGTTCTAGTTAAAACTTTCAGTGTTAGGTCTGAATTTCCAGTGTCACGCTACATGTTGAGCAAATCGTTTTCTTCAAAACACGATTTTTTGAAATGACTGACATGATTCCATCAAAACCACAGGACCGATCAGGCTCAAATTTGGAGGATATATTTAGCAGATGTTTGGCTATAACCCAGACTAAAATAAATGAAATATAATGAATTTGTAATTTTTAGCAAGTCAAAAACTACCCATCAAAAAGTTTTAATTTGTTTTAATCCCGGCTATAGCCGTACTCGTATATTTGGAGAATTTCTTCGATTTTTTTGCTTCAGATGACCTGGATATGCTTGATCTTTATGTGCTTTGAGAATTTAATGAGCAATTACGAGCATTTTTAATTATGATTCAAAAAATCACATCGTAAAAATTTTCAAACGAAGAAACGAATTTGTAACTGAAATGATGAATTTTCAATTCAAAATATGAATCATCAACCAACTAGTTACTTGCATTTTCAACCCTAAATTTGAATTTTCCATCAAAAAATATACAGTTTCAATAAAATATATAAATTTTCAGCTAAAAAAGATAATTTTACAAACAAAGAGTATAATAGTTCAATTTGCTGTTAGCAAAGTAAATTTTAAACATGAAAAAAAAAACAGTTTTCAGCAAAATTAATTAATTTTCATCTAAAAAGAAACGAATTTTTGACCAAATAGTGGAATTTTCAACTCAAAACACGAATTTTCTATCAACAACAAAAACGAATATTGAACTGAATAGTTTTTTTCAGCCAAAGAAATAAAATCTTACAAAAAATAGAATAGTTAAGTTTCTATAAAACAGATGATTTTTTAACTAAAATGATGAACCTTCAACTAAAAAAAAATTAATTCTTAACAAAATTCATGAATTCTTAACGAAAAATAGTTACGAATTTTCAACAAAATAGTTAAATCTTCAACCAAAAGAAATAGAATTTTAACCAATAAGATGAAGTTTAAACTAATGCGAGAATTCTCCTACCAAAAAAGACTGATTTTCAACAGAGAGTTGAATTTTCACTTCAAACAAATACATTTCAAAATAAAAGTAGAATAGTTACATTTTTAGTGAAAAAATTAATTTTCAATTAAATTAAAATGAATATTTAACGAAATAGTTTAATTTTCAACTAAGAACGATACATTTTTATCCAGAAAGATAAATTTTCGACAAAAAGTGGAATAGTTACATTTTTATTTTGAAAAATTACATAATTCTAAATGAGAAAAAACTAATTTTTAATCAAAAACCTAAATTTTCGACTGGTAAGATGAATTTTCTATCCAAATAGATAAATCTATCACAAATGACATGAATTTTCAACTAAATATTATATTTTTCAAAGGAGTTTCCAACCAAAAAGATTAATTATTCACCAAGAAGATTATATATATATATATATATATATATATATATATATATATTCTCTCACAAAATTCACATTTTTAATAAAACACAATAGAATGAAAAAAAGAAATAATTTTTACCAAAAAGATCATTTTTTTAACCAACAAGATTGATTTTCTATCAAAATTGATGAATTTATAAAAAAGTACACGAACTTTCAAACAAATATTTAGATTTCTAAATTTTTCTAGCGAAAAAAAAAACAAATTTTGAATAAAATAGTTTACTTTCCAACCAAATAGGATACATTTTAAAAAGGTTGTTTAATTTTCAGCCAAATAGATGAATTATTATCAACCAGAAATATGCTATTTCAACAGAGAAGAATCATTTTCTATCGAAAACTTTTAACTAAGTAGTTGAATTTTCAATTGAAAAGAATATTTATTTTATATGAAAAATAGTTGAATTAAAGAGAAAGAGATAAATTTTCAGCAAAATAGTTTGAATCCTCAACCAAAACAGACGGCATTTCTTTTCCACAAATCGCAAAAACACGTATTGGTTGAAAATTATTAATATTATTTTTTTTGTAGTAAATCAGACTACTCGTTCCAAAAATCATATTTTCTGTTGAAAATTGAATTACTTGGTTGTATGTTACACTTTTATGAAGAAATCGATTAGAGGAGTATTTTTTTTTTCATCCAATGGGGCTCAGTGTCGGAGATGTCGAGCTTTGAGTATGCACGCTCAAGCGCTCGACGCACGAAGTCTGAGGTCCAGACTACAGTAGACTGGCCACTCCCCCGGGCTTCGTGCGTCGAGCGCTCGAGCGTAAATACTCAAACCTCGGTATCTCGGAAACTAAGGCTCATTGGATCGAAAGAAAAAATACGCACCTAATGGATTTTAATGTACTTTCATCCTGTGAAGGCTTATTCGAATCAACGATTCGCGACTTCTTCCCGTTAGTTTCTGGTACACCTTTGAGTGGATGCAAAATTTTGACCTTCAGTGTATCTGTCCCTTTGATTCGCAATAGACTTCGTGAATATATAATAAAAAAATCTCACCTCTTTCAGTATTTTCTTGAACTGTTCTTCCAAATCGATTGCCAGTTCTTCTACACTTTTTCGAGATTTTTGGTTCAAGTTTTTCCTGACATACAGAGCACCAGTACTGGCTCCTATTGCATTGAGAGCTGCAGTCGTTTCGAGGCAATCCCACCATCTAGCTTGAGTCATATCCACACCGGGAGAGCGCACAGATGCATACTTGTTTTGAGCATCCCTAATTTTTTTATTTGAATAAGGTGTAAGCTCCCCAACTGCTTGCGACATCATGTAATTAGCCAACACCCTCTTTGGGGTTTTCTTCATCAATGCTCCAAATTTATCGAAAAATGCAGGCTGGTTCACTTGTATCAGTTCATCGTCACCAATAACTATGGACGTCGATTTGAGTGACGCGTTGAAATATTCCTTCCAGGGAATAAACGGATATTTTTTTGCGAGATCTTTCAATGGTGTCAGCTTGTCGTTAGGAGGTTCACTCATTCTAGTTTCTTCAGTTACGGAGATCTAGGGTTTTAAAATATTTTAATACGATAGTATCGGACCGGCGGATTGTATTGGACTAGTTGTAAACTTTATGAGAAATTCAGCAACATTCATGATAAGTTGATAAATTTTATCAAATTTATCAGTTTCAGATTGATTTATTTTATTCATAATTTTTTTATCAATTATGTGATTTTTGTTCCACTTTGATAAATTATTTGGTATTTCTTTGTATGGGCTTTAGTAATATGCTAAACAAACCAAATTTACGTTTTTAGTCATATGCTTTCGATGAAAAATAGCAGTGATGAACAATATATAATTTCGGAGATTAAAATACAATGAAGACTCTTTTTGTTGTATAGTTTTTTGTTACGAATACAATAATTTTTCTGATATTCATAGAATAAGAAAATATAAAATATAATGTAATTAGTTTGTGAATTATTCTAACGGATTCACGATGAAACATAAATGAACTAATAAAAGAATTACAAATGGAAAACGATGACGAATAATTGACGAACTGCTTTATTATGGTAGTGAAAATTCACGAATTTTTTATAATAATTATTTTATTTTGAAAAAAAGTTTTTAGTTATCCATAATTTCTCTAATCTCATCAGTTTTTTTTATAGAAATTATGGATAACTAAAAACTGTTTCTCAAATTAGTGACTTTGTCAAGGAATTTGTTAATGAAATAATTATTAGATTTTAAATTAAAAATACTGAAGTCGAAAGAAAAAACAATGTTCCAGTCGACAGATGCTCGAATTATGCATTTGTTCATTGAATGTGTTTAAAAAAATATATAAAATTTATCAAACAATTATGAATATTTCTGAAATTGTCATGAAGTTCCTCATTAAAAAATTGACATTGCAAAAAAAAATAATTTTTCTGTCGAGAAATGCCTTAATAATACAGGTGTTCATTAAATTTGTTTAAAAAAATCATCAAGATCAATCAAAACATTCTGAGTTTGGTTGAAATTATCATAAAGTTCCTAATTCAAGAAGTCAAAATAAAAAAAAAATTCTGTCGGAAAATGCCTGATTAATGCATTTGTTTGAAAAAATCATAAAATTGATCAAATAATAACGAATGTTGCTGAAATTGTCATAAAGTTCCTAATTAAAAAAATTGATATCGAAAAAAAAGAATTTTTCTTCTGAAAAATTCTTGATTATTGCATTTTTTTATTGAATTTGTTCAAAAAAATCACAAAATTTATCAAATTGTTGCGAATGTTGCTGAAATTATCATGAAGTTTATAATTTAAAAATTTACCTAAAAAAACACGAATTTTTCTGACGGAAAATGCCTGACTAATGCATCTGTTTGTTACATTTTTTAAAAAAAATCATAAAATTGATGAAAAAATTATAAATTTCTTGAAATTATCATGAAGTTCCTCATTAAAAAAGTGGACATCAAAAAAGGATTTTTCCTGCCAAAAAATGTCTAAATGATGCATTTGTTTATTAAATTTGTTTGAAAAAATCATAAAATTCATCAACTAATTATAAAAGTTGCTGAAATTGTCATGAAGTTCCTATCTAAAAAAATTCATATCGAAAAATGCCTGATTAATTCGTTCCTTCATTGAATTTCTTTGAAAAAATTATAAAATTCATTATATAATTACGACTTTTGCTAAAATTGTCCTACAGTTTCTAATTTAAAAAATTGACATAAAAAAAAAAATTAATTAATTTTTTCTCATTATAATTTTTTTCAATAAACTTTTTAATTTTGGTCAAGAAATACTAACAAAATATGAAATGTATTCGACTTTTAAATTGTATTATTTTAGACAAAAATCATTGCTAATAAATCTAATAATTTGTTGTTCATCTATATAAATTCTGAAAAAATGGCAACATGAACTGAGATAATTAGGAATTTGTTAATTATTTTTGAAAATTATGAATGTTTTTTGAGATCTAATTATATTTTAATAAAAATTGCAAATTTTCGACTAAAAACACTACAACAACTTTTTTTCAGTTTTCAGTATTTTAAAATTTAGGTTTCAAAAATTCAACTGAAGAAGAAAAAACTGCAAATTTGTCATTAAAAACAATTTAATTTATAAAAAAATGGGTTGCCATTGAGAAAATAGCGTTTCGACTCTTATTAAATGATTAATGAATTAATATTATTTTATATTTTTTCAGGGTTTCGTAGCGCCAGAATGCTCTTCCAAAATACGTTTCCGCCAAGTGTTTCTCAAAAATTTGTTCTCAAAAAATTCCTTTTCCAACCATTTTTTTTCAACTAATTTTTGTTTTCATTTTCTTTAAAATTCTTTTCTTCCAAATTTTTGATCAACATTTTTTTTTCTCAATTTCTTCTTCCAAATTTTATCTTTTAAACATTTTTCTTTCAAAAAATTTTGTTTGTAATTTTCATTCATAAAAAATATGTTTAATATTGTCAGAAAATTATTTTTTTGTCCTCAAAAAATGTTTTTTTGAATTGACTTCGTTTATTTGTCGAAATTTAATATCTTTTTGTTCAAAACAATTTTGGAAATTTTTATTAATCTTTTATTTATTCATTCTTCATTATTACAATGACACTTCTGACAGCTGATGAATTTTGATCAAATTCCAGTGTCAAATCATGATGTGAAATTACAATATAATTCAATTTTTAAAATTAAAAATAATTTCATACTCACACTGGCGAGCTGAATTTCAAATTCGACAACTGCCTTCAATTCTTTTTCGGCACTAGTTCTATTTGCACCATAGATAGCAGCTACATCAACCATTAAATTGTAGTAGGCCTTCACCATCTTGTCATTAAACCCTTTCATTAAAATTTGCCTATCAAGAGCGAGAAATGGTACGTCAATCTGAAAAAAAAATTTTTAATGAAAATATTTATTTCTTAATCTCAATTTGTTATCTTCCTCTCTGATAATAATTACTTACATTTAACACATTCATTGATTTGTTCTTATAATTCGTGCTAAGAACATCCGAAGAGAAGAAGAAGGACGTCATAAATCCCATATCTTGCATATCAGAAGTTGCCTTTATCCAATCAAAGTTCTTCTCTTTCCACGAGCCTCCTTCCAGTATGGGCCAGCCGCCTAATTTTTTTAATTTAGCTAATACTGTCTTGACACCATTTTTTTCAATCAAATCTATGGAAAAAGATTAGTTTTTCATAGGAAAAATTTTGTGGAACTTCGTGAAACATAGTATGGATAATAGCTTGATAGTATCGGACTACCGATTGATAGTATGGACAATAGCTTGATAGTATCGGACTACCGATTGATAGTATGGATAATAGCTTGATAGTATCGGACTACCGATTGATAGTATTGAATGACCTTTGGATAGTATCGGATTTCGATTTTTAGGTAATTTCGTACTTTAGCCTCGACTCCAGCCGGACGTTAAAATAATTAATTAACTTGATATTTTGCAAAAAAGATCTTCAAAATTTGGTCTTCCATTTGAGCTATTAAACACTGAAAAATCTGGACGGGTTCACGAAATAATAATTTTTTGTGTGACTGGTCCGATACTATCCGTCACACAGTCTTCCGATACTATCTGGTTCAGAGTGGGCCAAATTATAAATTTACTGTTTAAAATCGGTCAGAGATTACAATTATTACCCAATTTCGATGTTTTTTTTTTATAAAAAATACTGAACAGTGAATTCCTGATTCGGACTACTGTGCGATTAACAGTATCGGACCAGGCTCGCGCAAAAAAATTATTATTTCATGAACACGTGGAGATTCTTGTAATGTTTATTGGTTAGTGGTCCGATACTATCCATTGGTAGTGTACTAACTGCAGAAAAAATATAATTCCAGAAAAACATTTTAGTTTTTCACGAGCGATATTTCGTGGTCACACCTTGCTTATCTTAAAGCGGTGGATAGTATCGGACCACTGACCAGGCTCGCGCAAAACAATTATTATTTCATGAACCCGTGGAGATTATTGTAATATTTATCAGTTAGTGGTCCGATACTATCCATCGGTAGTGTACTAACTGAAGAAAAAAAAATTAAAGAAAAATATTTTAGTTTTTTTCAAGCGACATTTCGTGGTCACACCTTGCTTATCTTACAGTCGCGGATAGTATCGGACCACTAATGAAAGTTATTATCCTGAATTCTCAAAAAATCGGAATTTTATTTTGGTAATTCCTCGGTGATGATTCAATACCCAAAAGGCCCAATTACATCAGGTAGGGCAAATTTAACGCAGAATTTAATAAGCTTTTAAACAAATAAAAAAATATTATTATCTAAATAATTGTGGACGGCACTATCAGATTTCAAAGCCGAGGTTATTTTTCAATGTGTTTTTTTTTTTTTTTTTTCAATTGCTAGTGGTCCGATACTATCCGTCGGATAGTATCGGAATTTTTTTTTTTTTGGATTTTAAAATTCACTCACTCTCGTTCATGCAAGCCTTGTAGAAGTTTTTCGCTATTGTGGTGGATTTTGGTTCGTTGGGTTGAATTGGCTCTTCAATATTAAGTTTTAATTGCTCCATATTTTTTTTATAGAGGGAACTGTATCTGTCGGTGAACGCCTCATTTTTCGGAATTACTGCCGTTTTCAAAAAATTACCACAGGCAAATTTGTAAAAGTCATCGCACTTATCTACTGTGGGGTCGATACTCTCTAGGATTATGGAAGCTGAAAAATAAAATTTTTATTTTAAGACCCGATTCTGAAAAAATTTAAATATAATCTTAATTTGTTTAATTTACTGAAGCAAAGGGTCTTTGCAACTCTTTTGATTCAACTATTTTTGATTAAAAATAAAAAATCGTTTTAGTTAAAATACTAACTTGGTTGAAAGTTGAACAACTTTATTGAAAATTATTTTTTTTAAATGATTTTTGATCCTCTTTTGTTGATGAATTAAACTGTTTTTTATTGTAAATGAAAATATTTTTTGCTTCTCATATCATGTATTACAAGCAGTTTAACAAAATTATTTTTTTGGTCAAAGATTCATATCTGGTTAAAAATTGAACTATTTTGTTAACAGATTGTTTGTCTGTAGCATAAATTAATTAATTTAAAATAAAATTTAACAGTTCCATTTACACTTGAAAATTGATATTTTTAATCTGAAAATTTAGTCAGTTGGCTGAAAGTTGAACAACTTTGTGAAAAATTAATTTTTTTCAAAATTTATCTGTTTGGTTGAAAATTGAAGTATTTCTTGAAAAGTTGCTTCTTCTTGGTCAAAAATAATAAGTTTAACATAAAATTCAACTACTCCATTTATGCTTCAAAATTAATATTTTCGATTGAAATGCGTTTTTTTCGTTTGTTGAAAATTAAATAATTCAAGAAAAACTTTTAACATTCCATTTATGGTTGGAAATTAATTTTTCTTCAATAAAAATTTCACGATTTTGTTAAAAATTGAACACTTATGTTGAACTTCGCCATCATTAATTTTCGTTCGTTGAAAATGAAACTTTTGTTTGAAAATTTGTCTTTTTTGGTAGAAAATTAATTAATTAAAAAAAAAAGTAACTATTTCATGTATTTTTGGAAATTTCTCTTTTTCAGTTGAAATTCATCCACTTGGTTTTGAATTGAACTGTATTTTGAAAATAAATTTTTATTGAATAAAAAAATTATAGTTTTAGTTGAGAATTTATGTTTCATGTTGAATTCGAATGATTTTTTTCTATTTAAAATAAAAATAATTCTGGCTAAAATATGAAATATTAAATTTTTACTTGAGAATTCATCTCTTTGGTTAAAAGTTATAATGATGTTTTGAAAATTCATTTTTTTTGTCGAAAATTAATTAATTCAACAGGAACTTCAACTATTCCATTTATAAATTAAAAATATATTATTCAGTCAAAAATTTGACTAAATTAGTTGAAAATTTAACTACTTTGTTAAATATTATTATTTTTCTTTTATGCAAATTCATGATCTTTTTGTTTGAAATATCAAGTATCACAATTTTTGTTGAAAATTCATCTTCGAAAAAAAAAGAATTTAAAAAAAATTGAATAGTTGATACTTTAGCTAAAGAAGATTTTTAATTTTGAATCAGAAAAATTTTAATTCATTGAAAAAATACGAATTTTCAATAAAATTATTGATTTTTTAAATAGTTGAATCTTCAATTAACTGAAGAGATGAATTTTCAAAGGAAAAACACAAATTCTCAAAAAACTTGTTGAATTTTCAACCAAAAAATTTCTCTAACCAGAAAAAAATTTCAGCTCAATATTAAAATTACGAAAAAAAAAATTTGCAATGGAACAGTTGAATCTTAAACAAAAACCAAAAAATATAAATTTTGAACCCAAAATGTTTATTTAAGAATAAAAAATAGGAAATTTCTACCGAAAGACAGGAATTTTCAAAGCAAAAAAAGAAATATTCAACAATATAGTGTAATTTTTCACTAAAAAAATTATTTTTCAATCCACAAAGAAAATAAATTTTGACCAAATTGTTAAATTTTCAAATCAAAAAGATGAATTCAAAACAAAATAGTTGAAACTCTTACTGAAAATTAAAGCATATTAATTTTGAAACAAAAAATTGTCTTTTTAAGCAAAAAATATTAATTTTCAAATGAAAAAAAGAAATGTTCACTTGAAAAAAGAATCATTTTCAACCAAATAGTTGAATTTTCGATCCAAATGACGAATTTTCAAACAAAAGGATAGCTTTTTTCACAAAATTGTATAATTTATTTATTTACCAAAAACAAAAATATAATTTTCAATCACAAAAAAAAATAATTGTTAACCAAATTGTTAATTTTTTCAACGTAAAAGATGAATTTTCGACTGAAAAGTTGAATATGCAACCAAAAACCTAAACGAAAGCAGATTAATTTTGAACCAAAAAAATAATTTATTAACTAACAACAAAAAATGATGTGTGAATTATTGAAAAAAAGGCCAACCATATTATTGAATTTTCCAACCTAAAAGACGAATTTTCAAAAAAGAAATCTTCATTCAAAAACCAAAGCAGATTAATTTTCTACCCAAAATTCATATTTTTAATTTTAAAAAATCAATTTTGAAACCACAAATACGAATTTAAAAAAAAAACGGTTCATTGTCAATAGAATAGAGTTGAATTTTTGATTCGAGACGATGAATCTTGAACCAAGGAGATGGCTTCTGTAAAAAATTTTATAATTAATTTATCAAGTAACAACAAAAACAGATTTTTTAATTACAGACAAAAATAAATTTAAACCAAATCCTTAAGTTCAAAAAGCTTAGAGACGACTTTTAAACAAAATAGTTGAACCTCCAATAAATTTTAACCAAATTTTTAAGTTTTTGAATCCAAAAGACGAATTTCCAAAAAAAAAAGGTTAATTTTCAAAAAAGAAAGAGTTTATATTCAACCAAAACGGATAGATTTTTACAAAAAATTATGTAACTAATTCATCAGCCAACATAAAAAATTTTGTTTAAATAATTTTGCATACCAGCATTTTTGCATTCAGCAGTTTGACACACCTTACTGCTGCCCTTGCTCTCCGTGCGGCTACCCTTGCTCTCCGTGCTGCTACCCTTGCTCTCCGTGCTCTCCTTGCTAATATCTCGTCTCGCAGATGCAGCATTGAGGATTCCCCACTGGTGCAAAATGCAAAAAATAAAAAAAATAAAAATTCGGAATTTTATCATTTTTTTTTTTAAATTGATGATCTTCCTTAAAGTTGCAATAATGGGTAAAAGAGAATGTCTTTTTCCTTCCTGCTCTTTATATACCAATCTGTGTGTAAAGAATCTGAGAAAAACATGATGAGTCGGTGAAAAATTCACCTCCACCCATACGACATCGTACAATGGAGAATGCCTGTGTCAACAGTGATAGTTGAATTTTTAAGTCGCACATTTTTTCAAAGTCAAAAATCGTAAAAATAGCTATTCCCTTATTTTGAAATATGTACTTCTTTGAAAGTCTTGGATGAAATTTTTTTTTCCATTGAAATTATTTAATTCAACGGAAAATGTAACTATTTCATTGATAGTTCAAATTTGATGTATCCTAAGTTGAATTTTTTTTTTGTATTAAAGTTAATTTATTTAAAAGAAAATTAAACTAATCCATTAATTTTTGAAAATCGATGTTTCTCAGTTGAAAATTCTTTTTTTTTTCTTAATTTAAATTATCAATTCAACAGAAAGCTTAACTATTTTACTAATTGTCGAAAATGTATATTTCTTGGGTCAAGGTTTTTTTGCATTAAAATTAATTAATTCAACAGATTGTTCAACTAATTAATTATTGGTTGAAAATTTATATTTCTTAGATGAAAATTTTTTTTCTACGAAGTTAATCAATTCTACGGAAAATGTAACTATCACATGAATAGTTCAAAATTGATATTTATTATTTGAAATTTTTTTTTTCAATTAAATTAAATCATTTAACAGAAAGTTTAACTATTTTATTTATTGTTTAAAATGTACATTTCATAGCTGAAGATTCTTTTTTTTCATCAAACTTAATTAATTTAGGAGGAAATTAAACTAATCCATTAGTGTTGGAAAATGTATATTCTTCAGTTGAAATTTTTTTTTTCAAATTGAAATCATCAATTCAACAGAAAGTTCAACTATTTTATTAATTGTTGACAATTTATATTTCTTAGCTGAAGATTCTTTTTTATAAATTAAAATCAATTAATTTAACAGAAAGTTCAACTATTTCATAATTGGTTGAAAACTGATATTTATTAGTAGAACATTCCTCTTCATTGTACAAAGTTGAACTACTTTGATGAAAGTTAATTATTTCAAAATGAAAAGTCATCATTCAATTAGAAAATCATTTGTTTTGTTGAATTCTACGGTTTTTCATTTGAAATTGAAATAATGTTTCATGTCAATATCGAATAGACTTTTTGTTAAGAATTCATCTTTTTGGCTGAAAAGTGATATTATTCGAGAATTTTAAAACTCGGTAATTTTTTAATTTAGGAATTTTTCAATTCGGGCATTCTATGATTCCGGAACTCTGTTATTCACGAATTTATCTATTTCATGAATTTTATAATCCAGGAATTTTATAATTCAGGAATTCTATAATTCAGGAATTTCACTATTCGGGAAATTTTAAATTCAGGAATTTAATTTTTCGGGAATTCTATAATTCCAAAATTCCATTGTGGGGGAATTTTGCTATTCGAAAATCTTATTATACGGAAATTTTATCGTTCCCCAATTTTATCATTCGTGATTTTTATTGTGAGTGAAATTTATTTTTCAGGAATTTTATAATTCAAGAATTTTATTATTGAGGAATTTTATTATTCGGGAACTTTCCAATTCGATGATTCGGGAATTTTTATCATTGCGGAATTTTATTATTCGGGAATTTCGTAATTCGATAATATTATTATTCGAGTATTCTAAAATTCGGGGATTTTTTATTCAGAAATTTTATCATTCGGGAATTCTATAATTCAGGAATTTTATAATTCACGAATTTATTATTTACGAATAAATTATTCCGGATTTTTCCAACTCGGGATTTTTATTATTCAGGAATTTTCCAATACCAGAATTCCATTATTGTGGATAATTATGATTCGGAAATTTTTTAATTCAGGAATTTTTCAAATTGGGCATTCTATGTTTCCAGAATTCTATTATTAGCGCATTTATCAATTTCATGAATTCGTGATTTTTATTATTCGTGAAATTTATTTTTCAGGAATTTTATAATTCGAGAATTTTATTATTCAGGAATTTTATTATTCGAGAACTTCCCAATTCGGAAATTCTATAATTCGGGAATTTTATAATTCGAGAATATCATTATTCGTGAATTTTATTATTCGGGAATGTTTTTATTCAATATTATACTTTTATTAAATATATATATATAATTTTATTATTCGGGAATTTTCCGATTCGGGAATTCTATAATTCGGGAATTTATATTATTGGAGAACTTTATTATTTGGGAATTTTATAATTTGGGAATATTATTATTCAGGAACTTTATAATACAGTAATTTTTTATCCAGGAATTTCATTATTTGGGAATTGTATGATTCGGGAATTTTATTATTCGGAATTTTCCGATTCGGGAATTCTATAATTCGGAGATTTTATAATTCAGGAATTATATTTTTCGGGAATTTTCCAATTCGGGAATTTTCATTATTTGGGAATCTTAGAATTTGAGAATATTATTATTCGGGAATTTTACAATACGGGAATTTTTTATTCAGGAATTTTATTATTTGGGAATTCGATGATTCGGGCATTTTATTATTCGGGAATTTTCCGATTCGGAATTCTATAATTCGGGAATTTTATAATTCAGGAATTTTATTATTCAGGAATTTTCCAATTCGCTAATTCTATATTTCGGAAATTCTATAATTCGGGAATTTTTACTTTTGGGGAATTTTATTATTTGGGAATTTCATAATTTGGGAATATTATTATTCGGAAATGCTATAATTCAGGAATTTTTTAATTCGGGAATTTCATTATTCGGAAATTTTCCAATTCGGGAATTTTGTAATTCAGAATTTTATCATTCAGAAATTTCATTATTCGGGAATTTTCCAATTTAGGAATTCTATAATTCGGGAATTTTATTATTCGGGAATCTCCCACTTCGTAAATTCTATAATTCGGGATTTTTTATTATTGGGGAATTTTATTATTTCGGAATTTCATAATTTGAGAATATTATTATTCGGGAATTTTACAATACGGGAATTTTTCATTCAGGAATTTTATTATTTGGGAATTCGATGATTCGGACATTTTATTATTCGGGGACTTTCCGATTCGGGAATTCTATAATTCAGGAATTTTATAATTCAGGAATTTTATTATTCGGGAATTTTCCAATTAGCGAATTCTATATTTCGGAAATTCTATAATTCGGGAATTTTTATTTTTGGGGAATTTTATTATTTG
>CAKNXH010000604.1:187801-200567 GCA_932178445.1 Andricus quercusramuli | reverse complement strand
TGTTTCACATATTTCCTTGCTCCTACTCGCTTATGTGTATATACAATGTATATTATTCATACACACTCATGTTCATATTGATTCACAGTAGAAGTACGCTTGATAAGTTACAGTAGTGAATTTTCATTTTTAATTATTTATGAAATTCAATTAAATTGCGACTATAAGCCGGACTGACAGCAACCAAACATTATTTTTAAAAGTATGTTATATGTTTTTGGTGTATTTTTTCTCGTAGAAGACGATAGTATTCTTGTTTTTATCATGAAAATTGACTAGAAAGCGCTAGAAGCGTATTTTGTAGTGTATCGAACGAAGAAATGCCGCGTTTTTGATGATTTTTCGCCTCTACCGCATTTTAGGTAATTCCAACGTTGAAACAAATAACACTATCATGTTCTACAAGAAAAAGTACATCGAAAATATCTGTCATACTTTTGAAAAGAACGTTTGGTTATACTTGAACTTGATGAAAATAAAAATGCTGCGCCTGTGCGCTACACGCTGCCAGTGCGGCCGGTTGGCGAAAAAATCACTTTGTTATCAAACTTTTAAAGGGTACTTAAAAATTATATTCAGTATTGTGATACATGTTTTTGATGTATTTTTTCTCGTAGAATACAATGGTGTTATTAGTTTTATTCTACAAAACATCTGGAATGCGCTAGTTGATAAAATTAACCTAAAAATACAGCTTTTTCCAAAAAATTCGCGACAAAAACACCATTAGCGCCTTCTAGATGGCTGGTAGAGTAAAACTAATAACACCATCTTTTCTACGGCAAAAAATACATCGAAAATATGTTTCCCATCATTGTAAATAATACTTGGTAGCATTTGAACTTGTAAGAAATAAAAATTTCCATTTTCGATTAAATTACTGTAGTTTAAAAACTTCAAATTACTGTAAAACGAAGAAACGATCTAATAAGGAGGTCTGAGGGGTTGATTCTGTTTGGTTTTTTCATGTAGAATAACGCTACATTCACAGTTTTTCTCTACATTTTTGCTCCATTCATATCGCCTTCCGGGACGCCGTGAGGAATATCAACAGATTTTATGTAGCTTCACGGGACTTGGAGACATTTTATAATATTTCAATGAGCTTGCGAAGAAGTTTTCCACACAGAAAAAACTTAAGGTAAATAGTGTTGCAGGTAATTTCGTATTTTTACCTGTTCGTATGGGTAGAACACAAATATTACGCTAGGTATTCACTTGTCCGAAATTTCATATTCCCTAAAACTCATTTTGCCGAAAAAATCACTAGATTACTAGCCGCCTTCGAAACAATTGATAGATGGGCTTCTGCTTGCCAATTAAAATTGGCAAGTTGTCACCACGGTCTTCAAAATTGGAAGCCACTAGCTTTGAATCGCTGAAGTGAAGTTAGCTGATGGTTGGTGTAACAGGTAAATCGGATAAGTGCGGCTTCATAAAGGCTGTTTCTCCGAATCGTTAGTACTGTCAAAAGTTCCCCACAAGCGTGGGTAAAACCAGAAAAATACCGAGATGTGCAGGTAAAGCTTACCCACATGGGGTAATTTTTGTTGCAGTTAATCTTTACCCCGAAATCCGGGTAAAGTTTACACTTAGTTTTTTCTGTGAAGTGTAGGAGGTGGGTCCAAACAACTTTATTACGACTTGTTACATGGGAAAGCTGATGGGAAAGGGAAAAAATTGTAACACAATGTGTTGCGTAATTTATGGATGTCTCTTCGTCATAAAATGCTGAAAGCTTAATGCTCATTCTTTTCGGGGAGATTTTTTTTTCTGGTAATTGTTTTCAACCCTTTTACAATTTTTTACCAAGAAAACTGCTTATCAGAGAATTTCTCAAATTTTTCGACCCATGAAAAAAACTTATAATTTTCGTTCCATTATTCCATACAAATGCTCTATATTCTGATCCGAAATTTCGAATTGTTTGTGATTTGAAATGGAAGTATTCATATATCTTTAAAAATAAATTTGGACGAGAAATATAGAATGGAACGTAGAAAATCAAGCTTGGTGGTGAGGAAGGTACGTTGGTCCACCTAAAAGAAAAAGTGAATTTAATAGAAAAATATACAACCAGAATTAGTTGAGTACTGCATCTGTATCAAGTTGCCAGCCACTTCGGCTAATTTGGCGCACCACTATTATTGTTTGACATTGCAATATAAAAGTGTTGAATTAGTTACGTTAACATAAAATTGTGCGTTATTCAGCGATTGAATCAGATCACTCTGAAATTAATCAAAAGTGACCAACAAAAACACTTCCAGGAATAAACTTACAAGAAAAATGTTTTCGAAACTCGACTGATTGTAAATTTGTTATCAATGTTATTATAATTTTTTTCTAATAAGGGTGCGTTGTGTAACCCTTCCTTTCCCTGTTTATTCAAAAAGATTAAACAAATACTCTATAAAAGTTTGTGATTCTCTGTTAAATAACTTCTTCGTATGTATGGTTATGAAACTGCGTTATGCGCATTATGCGCTATAGGTAAAAGTGCGTGCTTCTCACTTGAAGTGATAACGTGAGTTACTTGCTAATGCATACATAGTTTGCAAAAAAGGATGCTGCTTTTGGTTTAATTGGTTCAATCAAGTGAGCTACAGAGTATCCAGACTGGTTGCTCAAGAGAAGGCTCCCCTTTTGAACGAGATGCTCAGCGACCCGCAAACGTTTAAAGTACATAAGCAGGAAAAACATTCATTTTAAGGTGAAACAGCGAACTTTCTTCTTTATTTCCGTTGAATATTTAGTTTACCCTTGTCTCCGTATTAGAAAAACAATTTTCAAAATATTTTTTAATACGTTGTAAAATCCATCAGAAACGGCTAGGTCTGGGGAGTTAGGTCCAGTCAGCCCCAAAACCAGCGTTATCTCCGATTTTGACTGTATTTCTTTCGAATGATGAAGTGACCAAAATTACATGGATGACGTTCTGTTCCCGGTAAATTACTTCACCCTAAGGGGTTTTGCAAGCTCCGTCCTACAGGCGAAGTTTTAAGAATGCACTTAAGGATTGTCCGACACAATGAGGTGAGCGCGTTTCTTTATCAAACGCCCCATTGCTTGGCAGTCTTATCGGTGCATCTTCTCAAAAATGAAACCAAGGGACTTTAGGAATAAAGCAAGAGATGATCAGGTAGCTTTGTACAAACTTATCAGCCCATCACTTTTCCTTGAAAGCCACACTCTCCCGGTAGCAGACAAATGGTTCCAAGCTACTTAGTTATTCATAGTCCTTTTTTATCCTTTTTATCACAAAAAAACCACTCGTTCTTCACTTCCTTTCTTATTACCTGACTGATCCTGCCATTTAAGGCCTCAATTCTGCTCTCCAACAGAAAATCCTAGTAAGTGACATATGGATTGTTGATATTTCATTATTATCCATCTTCAATTGATTAATGAATATAATGGATTCAAGTCTTTCGAGTCTTTTGAGATGAATTATTCTTTCGCCGCGAATTCTGCTAAAAAAAGAAGAAAAGAACTGAAAAAACAAGTACAATATTTTTGATAATTGCTGAAAAATGATACCTTAATTTCAGAACCAATATGTAATATTTTTTGATAATATACAGACAATCCAAAATTTGCATTTTGCTTGATAAATACCAATTTCAGACGAAAAACACTAACATGACGTAACAAAAAATTGTTTAAAATGACAAATCTTCTATGATGTTTTTTGTTGAAAATCACCAATTTCTGGTGAAAGACGTTAACACAACCCAAAATAGCTCAAAAATTGTGAATCTTCTTTGAAACGTGTACGTATTTTGATATGAAATGTCAAAAAAACTAAAAATTGTAGAAAAATGGTAGAAACCATTGCTTACGATTGTAAATCTTCTTTAAAATTTAATTATTTTTGTTTAAAATAACCGATTTTCGGTGACAAACTTCAACATAACGTTAAATTGTTCGAAAATTCTCAATCTTCTATGAAATCGATATCGATATTTCCGGTTAAAACCCCTAGCTTCAACAAAAATTGGATGTATGTATACCATTAAGCCATTTCCCTGTCGGGGTACGCGTGACACTACCCGATTGGATAATGTTTGTAGGTGGATACTTTCTTGTAGTAAATAACTGAAAGTGTGGGCTCACCACACCCACGGCGGGCCAACAGCACGCAGTATCCCAAACGGTCACCCAAAATTGTTAAAAAATTCTAAAACTTGTTCAAATTATGATTTTTTTAAAATGAAAATTCATTTACATTCAATTCAATATTGTGCCTATACATTAGTTCTATTTTGTGCTTTATTTCAGGGTTTCATAGAATAAAATCAGAAGAAAAATTTGACTTATAAGGGTGAAAGTATTTGTGACCTCACCTTGAGGGGTACAAGCTTTGTTCGATGATCCGTGACAAAGAAGGGTATAGGGGTGGAAAATGTTCACAAAATTGCTTGGCGTACTTTTTGAACAGCCCCTTATACCACTTTTCTTAGTTAGTATAATGTGATGGAAGTGCGGAAAGTAGGCAGTTCCACACGAGAGTGAGAAGCGATCGAAGGGGAGCCGGAAACGAACCGAAGATGAGCCGATGGCAAGTATTGTAAACTTCATAAGAGTTGGAAATTTTTGGTAATTTATTGGTAATTTATGGGAATTTATCAATTATGTATGGTAATTTATCACTTCGAGTTTGTCCAATCACTATTCAGTACTCACAATTAGTCTCTCAAGCGTCCAATCATAATGAAGTGAGGTTATGATTCCAGCAGTCCTGGAAAGTAATACTGAATTGAAATGCGCAAGCATAATCTGGTTCGAACTGCGCACGCATAGCAGCTAGAAAAAGAAATCTTGCTCGAAGAGCACAATCTCATCAGTTAGAAAAAGTCTTTTTATAACTGCTTTTTACCACGGGTTTGAAATTGATGTTTTCCGCACGCAATGCATGCCTCGAGAAGCGAACATTCCATGCGTACGTAACAAAAACACTTTTTTATTCGATCCCCATTGAAAACGCGCCATTGCATGCACTTGTAGCAGCCGTAATGTGGCTTCTTTCAGCCCAGTGACGTTCGCACATGCGCACTCCGCCGCCGCGCCGACATGAAACTTTACGCCCGCTACATATAACTTCACGCCCTCTATACATACAATGCACTACGCAAGTGGTAATATGGAGAAAATTATCTTTATCTTAAAAACAAATTGTATCGTTGGACCCTACAGTCTCCCTTCTGGAAAGTACGTTATTTCTTCCTTTCACTTATAATCTAAAATTGTCAAGTGCACCAAACATCCTCTATCTGCTTCACATGCTTGTTTTCAATGAGGGTAGGACAAAAAGTATGGTGTGTATCAAGGGCGTACGGCTAGTTTGCCTCGCGTGATTGCCTCACCCGCTTCGCTCGGGCGGCAACTTCACACGTGTCAAAATAGCCTTCTTTACGTCATTGATACACTACCCACTAAGAAGGAGTTCATTAAACTAGATAGAAATGAGGTGAAATATGGGCGATTTTTCAACTCTTTTAATCTCAACCAATGTCGGTTTTGAATGTAAACACTTCAAATCATTTTACCGATTTACGTTTGTTATCGTTTCAATCCTGTTAAATCTCGCGACGTATTCAACTCCAGTATAGCGCAAGCGCAGTTCTGATGGTGAAGTGCGAACGGTCTGCTCGTCTGCTAAGAAAAACGGTTACACTTCAGTCACATTCCCTGTAAAAATCTTTATTGAATGTTGTTTCGATGTGCAATACTTTTAATCCTTAATTCTTTTTTTCTTGACTAATACGACCACATTCATTCACACGTACGGTATTCGTAATAAAATATACATTCGTGTGAAGTATCGTAAAAATTTTCGCTTTTGTTTTAATACTGAACACGCGTTCAAAAAAAAAAGTGCCGGTTGACCGGTTCAAAAAGTTTGTCGTCCAAAAACACTCGCCAACTCAAAAATACAAGCTAAAAGGCGAGAAAACACCAACAGAGTGCATTGTGTTATTTTTAGCTGGTAAGTTAAATTTATTTTTGACATAATAAATCAGAACAAAATGATAACGTAAAACCTTCTGTTTTAGATATTTATAACACTGCGCGTGAAAAATGGCAGTGTTGCTCTTTTTTTGCCCGATCGACTCATCCAGTCACCCTTTATTCTTTTAATATTGTTATTTTTATTCTTTTAATTTCAAATAATTTTAAAGAATTCTAAGAAAACCTTTTCATAACCCGTTCAAACTCTTGAAGTTCCCTTCAAGATTTTATAATGATTTTAAGAATATACATAATATATGTATATATACATATGCATACAAATATATGTCTACAGAGCAAAAATATATTTTTCAACCATAATTGTTCAGTAAAATGCGGAATTTAATTTTAAGGCTAGAATTTGGATCCAACATCTATTAGGTATTGTTACGATCGGAGTACAAATGTGTATTTATTTTAAATATGTGATTTTGAAATTTAAGGTTATCAAAAATTAATAATATAAATTTATACCAAAGACTGGTATCATAAAAATTTGTATAAGCGCCCAATGTAATTGTTTTCTACAATATAATTTTTCGAATAAATGTTATTCAAAACTTAAACAAACTTATTATTATTTCCATTAATAGTTTGCATGCAAACAAATTCCTTTCAATTACACACCTATATTTCTTTTGTACACGAACCAATTTTGTTCAATAATTCTGTTTCACTAATTCGTGATAAGTTTGACTACGTTTTAATTCTGATTCGGTGTGTGGGATCATTTCAATCCATTTCTTTTACTTCTTTGACACTCCTTTGAATTGAAACGTATTTTTCAAAAACGACATTGGTTTAAATAGAAACGATTCTATATAATTTAATCAACTCCTTACCGGGAATATATACTATTAGCTGGTTTCAATTCCGTGGACCCTGTTAGACTTTTTTATTTTACTTAATTATTTTTCTAGTGATGTGATTCATTTATTTGAAAGGTAGTCAGAAAACAGAAAGAGGGACTGAACAATTTCTTTGTGGGTATGTGAAGTCCAAAGGAAAATTTTTACATAAAAGCGAACGTGATTCACGTGTAAAGAACTTTGCTATGCGCCGCGACATCGTTATCGGCATATCGAGATACGGCACTTTATTTATTAGGTAATAAATATCATCCAGCTATTTAATTGGTGTCCACCATGCTTCGAAGCTGGTTGCTTTTATACCCTAGGGCACGTGGGGATTCACATAAGACTCCGAGAGTTTGTACCATCAGGGTGTGTAAATTGCTTCTTATCTCAAAGCACGAAAAGCAGTTCTCCCTGATTACTGAGTTTTAATTCTGATACGTGAAAATAAACTAGTACGTACTTCTTACAAAAAACAGAAGTAGGAAAATGGTACTTCGACGCCTCCATTCAATATGAGTGTATATGCTTACAGCGCCGTCTATAAGACTGTATGTAATTTGAGCCAAGTATGAGTCCATCTGCATTTTGGAAACTTTTCAGGAGAGCTGATTCGAGTTTGAGATGTTCTAAGTCACAAATACACTCTAAAATAATAAAAATGGTTTCAAGTGTTTACTCAACTTTCACCCTTATAATTATCCGCCGTGTTCTATCAATCAGTATGTTAGGTGAAAATAAAAACGTAATAATATGCAGTGACTAATTTCTCATCATACTAATAATTGTCACACTAAATTACTATGTATTAATAAACCATATCAAATAAACAGTATGATCGACCAACTTCGGATATCGTAAACATAACCTCTTAATGTCATATGAGTGCAGGCGACACACCATCTACACATACACGGTTGCCAACTTTACATTCAAAAACGACATTTCTTATTTAGTGACAAGACAATATATTTCTGGTTGACAATTAAGCTTTAAGTCTGATTTTCAAACCAAATCACATGTATACAATTTGTGATGTTATATTTTGAATTAATTCCCTTTCCTGCTGGATATTCTCATTTTTTCTCGACCTAATTTTATTTTTCATAGCCTTTCTAGCTTATTCCAGAATGCACAATACAGTCATAGACCTATGATGCACGGAAATTAACTGAACAGACACATTTATATTTTCGTTTTGGCTCCCTGATTATTTCAGAGAATTGTTTGATATTTAAGTAAACCACTTGTCTGTTTCCCGAAAAAAGAAAGTCCTGTTTTTTTTGAATCGGTCAGCTGTCCAAAAACACTTATTGGAAACTTGTCACTTATAGAATGAAAATCATTGATGTTAAAACAAATACAAAAAATGTCATCTTCAACATGAATTTTACATAAAACGTCGATTTTGCATTTTCTGGAGTATCTTTGAGGCACAATGCAAGGGGATACTCTGGTTAAAATCCAAATTTATTGTGTGCAAATTATTACTTGAATATTCGCTAAAAAGTAACTAAACTTTAATTTGCAACAAGGTAATAACAAATATATTTTTTTCATTTTTTCAATAGCCGAGCTCGTTTAATTAAAAACCCCATGTTGATATGGAATTTTTTTCCGGAAAACTAAAAATTAATGCCGCAGGACCTGAAAAGATCGAAATTTCGGATTGCAAACATTTTTAATATCGACCCACACACCCTCAATTTACAAAAATAAGCCAAAAACGGTAAAAATAAGATTTTGACGAAAATACGGGAATTATTGTATTCTTTCTGAAATGCTTTACATTCTTAAGACGAAAGGTGAGAATATTGTATTTTCTTCAAAATGGAAGAATTTTTAACCAAATTGTTGAAGTATCAGCCCAAACGATGAATTTTAAACCAAGAAGTTTATTTTCTATCCATAAAGACGAAATTTTCCACAAAATAGCTGAATTTCCAGTTATGAAGTAGTTACATTTTCATCCAGAGAGTTGAATTTTCAACAAGATTGATGAATTTTCAAACAAACAAAAAATAATTTTCAATTAATTGTTCTGTATTTCAACAAAGTTAATACATTTTCAACCAAAATAGACAAATTTTCACAAATAAATGTGATAGTTTGATAGATTCTTTATCTTAGAACATAGTATTCTAATGGGTTGACTCGAGAGTAGAAATAGTCTTCTTTATTATACAAAGGTAAAATCTCAAACATGAGATTTTACTTTTGTAGAATAACAAAGACTCATAAAAAAACTCCTTACTTGTAAGGATTTATTCAGCCATTTAAAGAAGCATAAAATATATTTTCTGATTACATATATCTATCGCCCTAAGACTCATAGGTCTGCCTTACTAACAATATTTCTAATTACTAGATGTGAATATATACTATTACACTATTATACTTCTTCGAAATATAGATTATGGGAGAGTCTGACACTATCTTGTAAGAATCGAATCTTTACAAAATTCGATTTTATTCTATTCATGTTTATTCTCTCTTTTACTTTTCAGAGCTAATATTCCAGCCGGAGGAGAATTCAAGTTTGAGTTGATTAATTTTGAAATATATAAGATAGTTACATTTTCAAAAAAAAAAAAAGTTTCAACTAAAATGATGAATTCTCAACCAAAAAAATGAATTTGTAACAAATTGTTTCAACTCTTAAGCATGTAGTGGAATTTTCAAACATAAAAGATCAATTTTTAACGAAGAGTTAAATTCCTAGTATTGCCCTTTCGAAAAACTTACCGGGTGTCTAGAATTAGAAAATGTACACTGTTAGAAAAATCTCTACTAAATTTAGCATACATGTCAT
The DNA here is from genome assembly GCA_932178445.1 of Andricus quercusramuli. Lineage (NCBI taxonomy): Eukaryota > Metazoa > Arthropoda > Insecta > Hymenoptera > Cynipidae > Andricus > Andricus quercusramuli. The sequence goes on along the minus strand of CAKNXH010000604.1, from coordinate 190,889 downwards.
GGAAGCAAAAATGCACAACATGAAATTAAATTTAGTATACCAGCGTACAGTAAATTTAGTATATTTATACTGAAGTTAGTACACGCGTATACTAAATTTCATATACGTGTATACTAAATTCAGTATGAATATACTAAATTTACTCTACGTTGGTATACTAAATTTAATTTCAGGTTATGCATTCTTGCTTCCATTACATGTATACTAAATTTAGTAGAGATTTTTCTAACAGTGTAGCTAAATACAATTATGGTAGGGAATTATTTTTCCCCAGTTATTACAAAAATAAAACAAAAAGAATCATTCCAATCCTTAACCAAAAAAAAAAAAAAAAAATTGATTAGCATTTCGAACTCGAAAGTTCATTGCCTCACTACCCGATTCGGGTAGTGTTTCTAGGTGGATAAATACTACCAGTGTGGGTCCACCACACCCACGACGGGTCAACAACACGCAGTATTCGCCGAACGGTCACCCATCCAAGTACTAACCGCGCCCAACACTGCTTAACTTCAGTGATCTAACGGGAACTGGTGTTTTCAGCGTGGTATCGCCGTTGACGAACCAAAACAAATCCTTAACCAAAACAGAAAAAAAATTAAATTTCAAGCCAGCAAAATTAATTTTCAACAAAAATAGATGAGTCCTCCACAAAAAATATAAAAATAAACTTCTTAACTAAAAAGAATCAACTTTCAACCGAAACAGTGAGATTTCCTAATTGGATTCTATTAATTCAGTTCGCCTTCAAGTGGAAAATGAGAAAAAGGCGAAAAGAGGGAAAAAGGGGAAAAATCATGGTAAATCTGAATCATGGTGATCCTTAGATAAATAATAGTATACCACTAATTACCTTCACGGAAAAAAGTAGATAGTTAGATTCACTTTTTTGTATTGCTAACTTCAAGTTCACTTGTTCACATTGTACAAGAAACAATTCAAATAGTTTTTTATACTGAATGAGATTGTAATCTCAAAATATACAAAACCTAAAGTCAGCATTACTACTTCAAATTGTAAAAAGAAAGATTACTAAAAACGAGTAGCTTCAATAACTATTTGGAATAGTACAGTTGAACGTGTCAACTGTATGAATAACTAATTCAAATAGTAAGCAAAGCATTGTGAGTTTGACTTTTGCAAGTGAGTTCGATCTCCTTTTTCGCATTGCAATAAGCACTGCGCGAGATTGTTAACCCTACTATTTGAAATTGTGAGTAACTTCAGTGGCATAACTAGAAGTGTGCAGGCCCTTTCCGAAAAATTTTTTAGGCGGTCCGCTTGAAATTAAAAAAGAAGGACGACTTATAACTTGCTTATCAGCAAAACAACAGATTTTCGCTTCTCAATCTATAAGACAGACCACCCACTGACATTTCACAAAAGGAAATAAATTGTCAGAAACTATTTTATAATGGTTTCTCTTTTTTCATAATATTAGTTGAGATAATTGTTATGAATAAACATAGTATATAACTCTACTTTATACTTCGATACAGTTTTTTTGTTTTGTACCAAATTTTCAGAATATAAAAATATTATGAAAAATTATATATAAAAAAATACTTTTTTTCACATTACTTCTGCTATGGAATTTTTTGCTAATGATATTTTTAATTCCTTATAACAATAGAAATGATTGAGATCGTACTTGATTTAGCCACCCAGGTTCGAATATTATATTATTTGGAAGAAATTTTTTTAGTAGAATAATGCATTGTTTTCGACATATCATTTTTTGAATCAATAATTAAATAGTATATTATGCATCTAGGGGGAGAAAAAGTGCCTCTCCCCCTTGGCGTATAAGATATTTTTCATAACAAATGGATGATTTCAGACATTTCTCGAAATACAGTCATGATTTCAGTCCATATTAGATTTTGTATAATGAAGAATGAAATTAATGTTAACCTAATCTATGGTAATTTTAGAGGTGATTTATGGTAACTTATCATAGATTATCCAAAATTAATTTTTAAAAATTTCCATAAATTTCCGGAAATTGATGAAAATGTTCCATAAACTTCCGGAAATGTATGGAAAATGTGGGTAATTTATGGTAATTTTACAGGTTAATATGGTAAATTACCATGGAATACCCAAAATTCATTTTTAAAAATTTCCATAAATTTCCGAAAATTTATGAAAAATGTCGGTCATTCATGGTAATTTTACAGGTGAATATGGTCACTTACCCAACATTCATTTTTTTAAATTTCCATGAATTTCCGGAAATTTATGAAAAATTCCGGTAATTTATGGTAATTTTACAGGTATATATGGTAACCTTCCATAAATAACCGCAAAATTCTATTATCTGCAACCAAAATTTCCTCTCAGTTTTTACCGTGAGTTTATTAGGGTATAATGAAGTTTTCTGAAAAATATTACTCCAATAGAATGAATAATTAAAAAATACGATTATTCAAACAGCGCGTCAAAGAAGAATCGAGCGCGCGAGAAGCGAGAATACTTCGGCGCCTCGACCACACCGCCGTCCTGTCGTATCTGTTAGGAGAAAGAATTTTCGATCACTTTATTTATCTGGGTAATTTCAAGTGAACAAAACTTTCAGCCGATTCTACTACACCGAGTTTCTGCCGATTCTACTCGCTTTCATTTTTTCTGCAAATTTTCCGCGTGCGAATTTCTTTAGAATACTTCCGCAGGAAAACAGAAGAGCGCACAGATAGTGTCAACAATGCATCACCTCCAAAAGCCCTGACTGTTTACGTATCTAAAGACTAATTTAGTGCATCGGATAAAAATTATTTTTTTATACAGTGAACATTTTATCAAGTCGTTAAACTAAAATGGAATCGTGTTCATCAGAACCTTCTCGAGGTAGAAAAAAATCTAGAAATGAAGCAGATTGGGCTATGAATGTTTGTAAAGCAAAAAGAAACAAGGTATTTATTATTGCAAAATTTAAAAAGCGCTAAACCGTAATTTTTTAATACTTTCCAGTATTACACGGAGAAACCTTTTGAATCAATTTTTCAATAACTATATCAATTTTTCCTAGACTGTTTTGCGATTTGAGGATAAACGTGTCATAATGACCATTTTTACAAGAGAAAATACT
>CAKNXH010000604.1:116424-165075 GCA_932178445.1 Andricus quercusramuli | reverse complement strand
TGGATAAAGACCTCTAATTTAGGCGAAGAATATTATCGGATAATCTCTCAAAATTATTATAAGTATGCTTCAGAAATTTTGTATTAAATAAACATGATTTCTACAGGCCAAGGAATTCCAGAAAAAGTCAGGGAATGTCAAGAAAAACCTGGCAGATTCAGAAAATTTTCGATAAACTGAAGTTAAAGTGAATATTATTGTTATGTTCAGAATTCAAAAATTTATTGAAGCCTTTTATTTTTGTTGAAACTTCGTCTTTTTGGGTCAAAAATTCAACAATTTTTGTTAAAATTGGATCTTTTTGGGTTGTATGCACAACTGCTTGGTTGAAAATTAATCTACTTTGGTTGGGGATTCAATTATTTTGTTGAAAATTCATCTTTTTGAATGTCTTTAGCTGTTTATGGTTTTCAATTAAAATTTTCTTTGATTGAAATATCAACTTTTACATTTTTCGTCGAGAATTCATCTTTCTTGGTTGAAAATTCAATCACTTAGTTGAAATCTTTGTTTGATGATTCATGATTTAGGTTGAAGAGCCTTTTTTTGTTCAAAATTTAACTTTCACAATGAAATTTTGTTCTGTTAGGTTGAAAATTAATATTTTAATTGAAAATTGAACTGTTTCGTGTTTGATTGACAATTTATCTCCTTTAGTTGGAAATTCAACTATTTGGTTGCAAAATTTCTGTATTTTATTCAAAATTTGTCTTTCACGTTGAAATATTCATCTTTTTTTGATAAACTAATATCTTCAGTAAAATATTTATTCCGCTTGTTGAAAGTTTAACTATTAGATTGCAAAATTCTCTGAAAATGCATGTGTTAGCCAAAAATTATTATTTTCTAAAAAAAAATGAATCTTTATGGTTGTTAGTTAATTTTTGGTTATGAATTACTTTCCTGGGTTGAAAAATGAATTTTGTCAACAGAAATTCAACCCTTCCATTTTTGTCGAAGGTTTATCTTTTTTTATAGAAATTCAATCTTTGACTGAAAAATGGTTGAAAATTCAACTACTTTGTTGAAAACTTGTAATTTTTTAGTGAAAAAAGGTTTTTCCAACTGAAAATGTAACTATTCTTTTTTTCCTGAAAATTTATATTTTTTACTTGTCAATTAATTTTATTTGTTAAAAACTTATCTTTTTGGGAGTTTGAAAATTCGATTACTTTAGTAGAAAATTCCTACTTTTGAGTTAAAAATCAAATATTTCTATGAAGATTCATATTTTCCGGTTGGAATCTCAACTTTTTTTCAATCTTCATTTTTATACCTAATAGAAAAATGTAGAACAGTCAGGAAGAATTGAAAATTTCTTAGGGAAAATTCAGGGAAGAGAATGTCAGGGAATTTCGGAATTAGGATTTTGTAGCGACCGTAATAAGCTTTTAATGCCGAAAATACACATTTTAACGTCGCACTAAAAAGCGTATTTTCATTATCGTCCCATAATTTTGGATTTTTCGCATGATAGTACATCATTTCATTAAAGCGTTAAGCGGGGAAAAATGTCCTTTTTAAAAAGTTGAAATCGTTTCAAAAAGGCAACTTCCACGATGTGGGAACACTTTAGAAGGTACGAAATTTTTGTGACACTAAAAAAATACATTTTTGTTTCTCCGACCCATACTACAAAAACTGTATGCAAACATGAATAGCTATGATTTTTTGGTTCATAGTTGAAATTTTTTTGAATTTTCAGAATGAAAAACTGAAATGAAGAGTGACAACATTAATCTTCTTTCGAAATTCAAGAATTTTAAATCAGACTAAAATCAAATTCAAAATCCCATTTAACCCATTTATCCCTTTGAGAATTGTCGTTTCAACTATTAACACACCAACGAAATTCTTGGAACAAAACTTTAATTTGATACTTAAAGACTCAATTACAACTTCTAAATACAATATTAAAAATAGCTGGGAATTCCAAAAAAATATTATTCAAAAAAACTGTCCCTGATGACCGTGTGATGATTTCTTTGGATGTTGTCGCAATGTTTCCAAATATACCCCTTGAATTAGTTAAACAGGCAATTTTAAATAGATGGGACAATATAAGGACGCGTACTCGATTGAGTCAAAAGGATTTTATTGAAGGGATAGTTTTTATTATGAATTCAACTTTTTTTAAATTTAATGGATCTTTTTATAGGCAAAAGTTTGGTACTCCCATAGGTTCAGTCATTTCTCCGATTTTGGCAGAAATGGTTATGGAGGATTTGGAAGCCTTTGCTTTCAAGAAGCTGGATTTTGTTTTGCCCTTTTATGATCGGTACGTTGATGACACCTTGTTGTGTGTTTCACTAGCAAAGTTACATGTGGTTTTTGATGCTTTTAATAGTTTTCATCCAAAACTTCAGTTTACCCACGAAATAGAGAAGGATAGTAAAATCAGTTTTTTTGGACGTAGAAGTAATTAAAGCTCAGGATGGTAATATTATTACTAATTGGTACAGGAAAAATAGATATTCAGGTAGAATTTTAAATTTCTTTTCGGCTCATCCTTTTCAAAACAAAATTTCAGTCATCAAAAACTTGGTCGACAGGGCTCTAGGTTTGTCCCACATTTCATTTCACAAAGATAATTTAAATGTTGTTAGGAATATCCTTTTTCTGAATCACTACCCAGAGAAGTTGGTTGAGCAACAAATCACAATTATAATTCAACAAATCAAAAACAAACAAAGTAACATTTCGGCTACAGATAATCAGAAGGAATTGAGGGAATATAGTTCTTTTAATACTTTTGTTCTTCCTTTTTTTGGTCAAATTTCTAAAACTATTCAATTCATGTTAAAAAAATTTAATATTCATACTATTTTCCGTATACCATTTAAAATGGATTCAATAATAACTTTTGGTAAAGATCCTTTAGATAAATTTGAAAAGGGTGGTGTGGTTTACAAGATCACTTGCAATATCTGTGAGATGACTTATGTGGGACAGACTGGAAGACTTCTTAATACCAGGGTGGAGGAGCACAAAAGTGATGTCCGTTTAGGACGTTGTTATAAGAGTGTTCTTGCTAGACATACGAGAGGGTTTGTTGATGTTGATCATGAGTTTGACTGGGATAATGTTGAAATTTTACATAGTGAAAGTAATGAGAGAAAGAGAGAATTCATGGAAATGCTTTACATTAAAAAACAAAATAGGTCCTCTATAAATTTAAAAACTGATTTAGATAGATTAAACAAAAGTTATTCAAATTTGATTAATTGCATTTAGTTTTCATGAGTCTTGACTTTCTCTTATTTCTTGATTGTTGTGACGGATTGGCCTATTGACCCACATTCAGATCTCAGGTACCGAAGGGATAACGTCGTCGCTTTGTCGCCGCTCCCACCTGTCACCTGTTTTCTTTTTCCTGCCTTGATAAGGGTGCTGTGTGAGCACCGAAACGTTGGAATTGCAATAGGAGCATTTTGTGGTGTTTGTCCAAATTTAATCGTTTGAATTCTTGTTGTCTTTTCAGGAATTCTATATATTGAATCTTCTTTCGAGTGCTGAACTACAACTTCTTTTTTTTCAGCTAAAAATATTCGAATAATTTGAGCAATTTTACCCCAATACCATGTATTTTGACTTCTTCTCGTTTTAAATATTCTCTAAATCTTGATAATTTTTCATATCTTTACTGAGTCCATTCTTCGATTTTTTATTGCCTAATTTTACATCATCAGTTTTTCAGCGCATAATTCGGACATTTTCAACGTCAGAAAATATTGTTTATATTCATAGATTATAGAAGCCAACATTTCTTGTCACTTTTGGAATTTTATACATTTGAGGGTGTTTATCAGGATAAATTTACTAACAACTTTAACAAACAAAATTGACTTTTAAAATAACTACAATCATAAAAAAGATCGCGATTTGAATATCTTTTGGCTCTTAAACCTTTTTCCTCCCCGGGTAGCACAAAAGTTTTTCAGAACATTTTTAAAACATTACATTCCAGGCATGTTTAGGGAAACTTTTGTGCTATCCGGGGTTTTAATGTTGTAGAGCAAAGAATGTCATAAGATTGAAAACAAGCACGAAATTTACTAAGGTGAACAAAATTACAAGCCTTTTTTTTCAAATTAATGTTGTTATTTCCTACAGAAAATCGAGAATTGCAGCTCTTCGTGTATGTGGTGCCATCTATTGGCCATTCTCTCAAGTTTTAAAGCAGAATATGCAATTTGAAAATTATTTCCATTGTGCAGTGATTTTCCCATTTCTTTATTTTTTCTTTGTCGAAGTTTATATTTTACTTGAATAGTAAATTATATCGATTTTTAATTTTTGGAATCATATTTTTAATATCTTTGAGATTTTGTTGAATTTTACTATCAAATGAAAAGTGTAAAATCAGTTAGGGGGCTGCTGATAGCGGTATACTAATATATTTTCAGCCATTTTTTAAAATTTACTTTTTTAAAAAGAATCTCGTCTTGCCCTGTTTTAAGTGAAATGTCTACAATTATATTTTTTGTTCAGAATTGACGTTTTTTGTTAAAAATTTTATTTTATTTTGATGCAGCTTGAACTATTTTGTTGAAATTAAATTTCGTCGACTAAAAATTAAACTATTATATTCTCTGTTGAAAATTGATGGTTTTTAGTGGAATATTTCCTAATTTGGTTTTAAATTTACGTATTTTGTTTTAAAATCGTCTTTTTTTGTAGAATATTAATCTTCTTGATTTAAAACCAAAATACTTGGTTGAAAGCTGCACTAATTTGTTCAAAATGTATTTTATTAGTTGAGAATTCAGCTGTTTGGTTAAAAAATGTTGTATTATTTTATTTTTAAAAAATCTTTCGAAAATCAATTTTTTTTTTAATTGCTAATTTGAGTATTCCATTTTTGGATGAAAGTTGATAGTTTTTAGTTTTGAATTAAACAATTTGGTTGAAAATTGGTGTTTTCGGTTTCAGATTTCATCCTTTCTGGTAGCAATTTGATCTTGTTTTGTACTATCTTGTTTCATCGTGTTTTTTTCTAATTAATCTGTCTTGATTGAAGATTCAACTTTTTTTTGTTGAAAACCCATCTTATTTCGTTCAATTTAGCTGTTTTTGATTCAGATTTGAAATATTTTTGTGTCGATATATAAACTTTTATATATATTTTTTAATTTCACTTTTTTTTATTTAAAAGTAAAAAATTTTCTCTTTGAAATATCAACTATAATATTTTTCGTTCCGAATGAATAATTTTATATTGAAAAGACAACTACTTGGTTGAAAGTTTAACTTCTATGTTAAAAATTCATCGCTTAGCTTCTTCGTGCAGGTAGGTGTATAATGATCTAAATTTTGAAATCTACCTTGTGTGTGTGTATTAGGGTGGTCCAAAAATTCGACTTTCGATTTTTGGTGATAAACCCCCCCTCCATTTTGTGCGTTCTCCGGAAAAAGAAATTCCGTAATTTTTTATATTATTTTTATGCAACGTTAACCCGTGCCCCCGGGCTTTCGAAATTAACATGGGGTTTTTAAATGGGAAAAGCTCGATTTTCAAAAAAATGGAAAAACGAAGTACTTGTTATACATTTTTTGTCAATTAAAGTATTGTCACCTCTTGAGGAGTATTTAAGGAATAATTCCCACCCAATAGCTTTTACTTTTTACAGACCTGAACCCCTTTAATTCTGCCCGGAAAATGCCCCAAAAAATGCAAAATAGCAGTTTTCTTTCAAATTCATGCTAAAGACGGTATTTTTGAAAAAAATTTCAACATGAATTATTTTTAATCGATACATTTTTGAAGGATGTTTGGTGATTATTTAAATTATTTTGATTTGTTTAAACAATTTTTCCCCCTGTAAAGCGTGAAAAATTATTACATTTTTGTTTGTTTAAAAACATTTTTCTCTGAAAATCCAGAAAATTTGTTCTTTTCTGCAATTAATGACAGAATTAACGAATTTTAAGAATAATATCTTTTTGCTTAAGATATTTTGAAATTATTTAAACTATTAAATAATCATTAATAATAATTAATATAAACCATTCTTGCAGTCTGTTATGGGTAGTTTTTTTCAGATTTTTAACGAATATGATCTGAAAAAATAACTACTCATAACAGACTGCAAAAAATAATTTATATTAATGATTATTAATGATTATTAATAGTTTAAATAATTTCAAAAGATCTTAAGCAAAAAAATATTATTCTTAAAATTCGTTAATTGTGTCATTAATTGCAGAGAAGAATCAATTTTCTTGATTTTCAGAGAAAAAATTTTTTAAACAAACAAACATTGTTTAAAAAATGAAAATTATTTTAAAAATTGCTAAATATTATGTAGAAAAAAAATATTACTCTTAAATTCCTTTAATTGTGTCATTAATTCTAGGAAGTAATAATTTTTCATGCTTCACAGGGGGAAAAAATTGTTTAAACAAATCAAAATTGTTTGAATAATTAGCAAACATCCTTCAAAAATGTATTGGTTTCAACATTCTTTAATTGTGTCATTATTTTCAGAGAATAATAACTTTTTACGATTTTAGGAAGAAAAAATTGTTTAAACAAATGAAAATTGTTCAAATAATTACCAAATAAGTTAAACAAGAAGTACTACTCTTCAAATTCATTAACTTTATATCATTTATCCCGGAAGATACTAACTTTTCACGACTTAAACAGAACAGAAATGTTTAAATGAATAATCATTGTTTAAACAATTCAAAATTATTTTAAAACTACTTGAAAACTCGTCACTTATCGATTAAAAATAATTAATCTTGGGAAAATTCCAAAAATACAGGCTTTAGCATGAATTTGATAGAAAACTGCTATTCTTCATATTTTGGCGCAATTTTCGGACACAATGAAAGTATATGGAGGGAGAGGGGGTCGAAATAAAAAGTTATTGGCTGGAAATTATTCCTTAAATATTCCTTAAGAGGTGACTATACTTTAATTGACAAAAAATGTATAACAAGTACTTCTTTTTTCAATTTTTTTGAAAATCGAGCTTTTCCCATTTAAAACCCCATGTTAATTTCAAAAGCCCGGGGGCACGGGTTAACGTTGAATAAAAAAAAAAATTACGGAATTTATTTTTCCGGAAAACGAACAAAATGGGGGGGTTTTATCACCAAAAATCGAAAGTCCAATTTTTACAGGTATAAACATGGACCACCCTAGTGTGTATACGTTTAAAAATTTGAAAAAAAATTTGACCATATATGAATGAGAAAAAGTTTTCTGATATTCGAAATAAAACGATACTATATGTGCTGTATTTGTTCGCGTCCCTGATACGTATATATCGACCTATTGTGGAATCTTTAATGGACTACTGGTACCGATTTATCAAGTTTAAAACAACTGGATCTTTCTGTTTATATGAGAAAAACTCTCTTGATATCAGAAAACATACAGTGAAAATTTAATTATTGGTTGGGAAATTTAATAGCTTTGTTAAACATTTCTCTTTTTGAATGGAAAATTTGTACTTTTGAATTGAAAATTCAACTGTCCCCTAAAAAAATCGGAAAAAATGGCTAAATCTTTTATAGACGTAGAACAGGACTCTCCTAAAACGGATCTAGGCATACCTGTTAAAACCAGAAAACCTCCTCTTTCGAACCCATTTGCTGCTCCCCGAACCAACTATTGGCTTCGTACTTCGCGAGCAGCGGGCTCCTTCTTAAAGTCGCTTATGCGACTCATCCGTCATCCGTTCCCCATGAGTTCGAGCTCGAGCCTTAAGCCGCCCCCAACCCCCACCCCCATTTATTATTCATTACTCTATTTCTTTTTGCAACCTTTTCGTATTTTCTATTTTTTTTCTTTTTTTCTTTTTTTTTTACTCGAAACATAAAAAAAAAAAAAATAAATAAATTTTCAAGTATAAAATTAATGTATATCGCGGCCGGAGGCCCGAGCTCTTACTGGAGGATTTTGCATGGCCCAGCCTTCTCTTCGCTTCTCTGGGACCACCAATGTTGGGCATGAGCCGAGCTAATTCAGCTCCACATTGGATGGCTTTGGCAGCCGCGAGCCGGAGGTGTTCGCCGAAGCTAAGCCTACGGTGTAACTGCACTCCCAGGTACTTCAGACTCCTGCCCCACTGGACTTCTAGCTCACCCAACACAATCTCTGGGAGTTGGAAGGATCTCCTGTCTGTAACGAGCAGCGCTTCGGTCTTTTCCAGGGCCATTTCAAGACCTCTGGCAGCCAGCCAACGCTCCAGTCGTCGCAGGCTCTCATTGATCCTCAGTTAAAGGATTTCTGTGTTGTCCGCTGCGCACACGATCAGCGCGTCGTCCGCGAAGCCGACGATAGTCGTGCCAGCGGGTAGTTCCACTCGCAGGGAGTCATCGTACATAACATTCCACACGAATGGCCCCACCCGCGATCCCTAAGGAGCGCGGCATGTCATCTCCTCTTGGAGAGTCTACGCGTCGCCCTCGCAGATCACCCATCTGTCGCTCAGGTAATTATCCATCATTCGCAACAGATTTTCGGGCACCTTCTTACGCATTATCGCTTCGATGCAGATCTTCCATCTTGCGGAATTGAACGCGTTGCGAATATCAACAATGATCAGTGCGCAGAATCCTTTCCGCTTACCAGTTTCTTTTCTTGCTTCCATGGCGAGATCCACCACTGACTGAATTGCGTCAACTGTGGACCTGCCTTTGCGAAAGCCGAACTGGTTGTCTGACAGACCGTATTCGCCCTGCATATGGTTCTGAAGTCTCTGCAGAATCAGGTCCTCCAGAAGCTTCCCCATTGTGTCCATCAGACATATTGGTCTGAAGGATGAAGCCTTATCTAAAGGCTTTCCTCCCTTTCGGAGGAGGGCCAGTCTCTGCTTCTTCCAGTCAGCGAAGAACTTCCCCACCCGAAGACAAGAGTTAAAGGCTTCAAGGAGGATCTCTGGATACACTTCGATCACCTCCTTGAGGATCTCGTTCGGTATACCATCGATCCCCGGTGCCGTATTGGCTTTCAGCCTTCGACTAGCTTTCTTTAGTTTCTCTAGGGTGAAGAGCTCCTCGCCACTGACCACGCAGGATTCCCAGTCCTCTCGTGGGAATGATTCCACTCGCGGGAACAGGGTCTTCACGATTCTGTGGACTCGATCGGGATCATCCAGGCCGGGTGTCCTTCGTCCAGCAACCAATTTCTTGGTTACTATCTTGAAGGCAAGTCCCCACGGATCCTTCTCGACCTCCCCGATCAAATCCTTCCAGCACTGAAGCTTGCTTCTTCTTATGGCTTTCTTATAGGCCGTCCTAGCGATCTTCCATGCTTGGTGCAGTGCGGGGTCTCCCTTCGACCGGGTGGCTTTCCGTCGCGCTTCGTTGCATGAACTACGCAGGTCCAACAGTGTGTCATTCCACCAGTACATAGAGCTCTGCGCTCTTCTACGCCTCCGGCGGGGCATAGAGTGGTCGCATGTCGCGACGATCTTCTGTCTGGTTATGCGTACCACTCTCTCCATCGGCTCAGCGGGCTTAGCCCAACCAAGCTCGTCGATAAGCCTGGTTTCCTCGAGAAATTCTCGAAGCTTCTCCTTGCTGAACCGTTTTGCGTTCCAGGGGGAACGTTTACGTTTATCGCCCCTTTCTTCTGTTAGTCCGGTGCTCCGGTTCGCTATATTGAACTCGATGCACTGGTGATCACTCAGGGTTGTTTCCTCGAGCACCCGCCAGTCATTTACTCTCCCCGCAAGTTGGGGCGTGGCAATCGTGAAGTCGATCATCGACCCCGCGGTCCCTCGTCTGAAGGTGTTCTCTTGGCCCCGATTCAAGACGATTAGGTCGTTCCTAGCGACCATCTCATTCACCAAGACTCCCCTCCTGTCCAATCGGGTCACGCCATACTCCGGCGACTTACTGTTGAAGTCTCCGGCAATGAGGACCTGCCCAGCTGCCTCTTTGAGGCTTTCCTCAAGAGCGAGAATCTCGGATTCAAAGAAGTCCAAGGGCTCGTATGGAGAAAAGTAGCAGGTGTAAACGCGTACCCCCGCCACCTCCGCCCAGACGAACCCCTTGTCTGTCTCCAGAACTTGCCCAACCCTCAAATCGGGGTTGCACGTCACGATCCCCGCTCTCCGTGATGCATCTTGGAACCAGGTAGAGTTTTCGGGCTTCCTGTACTGTTCACTGACGAGCAGCACATCCGCCCCCCTTTCTCTGGCCGTCTGCATCAGGAGGCTCTGGGCGTCCCTTCCCCTCCCGAGGGTAAGTTGCAGAAATCTCATTTTCTGTGCCTCAACCTCTTGAGTTCCCTCCGGAACACCAGACAGGAACCACTCCCCGCGGCGTGGGCGAACCCCCTTGCACCTTTGTCGGAGCACTTCAGGCACTTTGGGGGGCCCCTGCACTCCCTGGCCACATGTCCCGCGTCTCCACACCTCCAACAGGCGTGTTTCTTGTTGGGGTCACTGCAGGCGCCCGACACGTGGCCAAACCCGAGGCACTTGTAGCACCTCGCTACCTCCACGTGCTCCCGGATGCGGCAGTTCACCCATCCGAGTCGAATTTTGCCCAGCGTCTACCCCGATCAGGTTTACCATAGCAGCCATTATGCCGCCGAAGCGAGAGTAGAGTCTGCAAGGCACCTACAGAGTGGCCCTGCCCAGCGCCTTTCCCAACGCCTTGAGGACTTCCTCCCTGGTCACTGTCTCGTCGAGGTCCCTTACCTCCACAGCTCTTGTGGTGTCGAGGGCCCGAACATTGGCTTTCTGACCGACCGCCTGTTCCAGGGCCTTGCTAAAGGCTGGGACATCACCTCCCTTTTTGAGGACGACGAGCAGCTCCAGCTTTCTCGTCCTCCTCACGGCCAAGATTTCTACTCCTGCCTCGTCCGTCTTAACCCGCGCCTTCATATCCTTCAGGATTTCGGCGTAGGACTCGCCGTCCTTCACCGAAACCCTGATGGCGTCGCTCGCACTGGCGGGGGAGGAGCGTTTAGGAGGCTTCTTTCCCTCTTCACCTTTGTCCTTCGAAGACGCTTCCTGCGTCTCCCCCTTCTTCTTTTCCTTCTTCTTTTTCTTTTTCTTCACCAGGTGCCAGTCCTCCGCCTTCTGGGTGGACTGACTCCCGGTGGCTTTCGCAAAAGTAGGCGATGTGCTGCCCTTAGTCTTTTTGTTGACCCTGTCCTCAGGTGAAGAGAGAGCTTCCCTCTTCTCACCTCTGGAAGCCTCCCTCCTCTCACCTCTGGGCTTGTCTCCCTGAGATGCCGAGCGGGTCCTTGTGGCTTTAATAATTTTTCTCGTGTCGTGATGGGAATCCAGCCTCCTCTGGATTTCCATCCCGCTCTCCACCAAACACTTGTGCGTGTTCTGGAGGCCATCGACGACCTCGCTAGCCTCCAGAACACTCATCTTCACCGGGCCGGGATTGTTCTTCAGCATTCCCTCCTGAATGACTTTGAACGCCCGGCCTAGTCTCTCTATTTTTTCTCCTTGCTCCTTCAAAAGCTGGAGGATGCCCTGCCATCCCTCAGCTCCAGGAGGGGCCATGTCGTTTTTTTTCTCCTTACCTTTTTCTTCTTTTTCCTGTATCATTTCATTTTCGCGTTCCTTTTTCTTAGTCATTTTTCCATAAGTTTCTTTTCCAGCGCATCGTGCGTAAAAGAGCGGGCCGGAGTAGTCGGGAACGGGTATACGCTCAGACCGCAGTCCTACCCCAGTTCCCTGAGGCCCAACCTCCGTTTTCCGGTCCCGGAGGAGCTCCCAGGGAGATCCCATAGTACACGGACGGACCGGGCTCGCTCAACTGGAACAGATCCCGACCTCTGTGCCCAATACGCACTACCTGATCACGGTCCCGAAGGGGCTGGTCCCTGATCCCGTACACAGTCGCCACCTCGGCAGAGCTAGCTCACATCAGCCACGCCCCCTCGTGGGTCGGAAAGACCACCACTCGGCGGCGGGGCACTTCCAGTGGGACCCCGTACGGAAACGATCATTGAACTGGTCTCAGTCGCCGGCTCCGGAGGCCCTGCGGTGTCCTCCCAGGGGTGGACATTCATCCATCTCCTTTCACGAAGATAGACGCGTTTATAGCGCCCCCCTGCATGCAGCAGGGGCAATACCCGTTTATATGGCTCCCCATCAAGTGCACTCTGACACACTCTTAACTTCACTACCAGGGGCAAACGTCCTTCTCCATTCATGGGGATAGACGCATTTATAGCGCACCCCTCATCCAGCTAGGGAAATACCCGTTTATAGAGCTCCCCTTCACTCTTTCACCGACTCTTCAGGACACCGCTGCCTCCGCAAGGGTCGCTAAGCCCAAGGACCCAAGGGTCGCCCGCTAAGTCCTCCCACCGCGTCAAGGTTCCAGTTCGAGGGAGGGTATCTTTTTTGCTTGAAAGTTCAACTAGTTGGTTGTGAATCCACCTGCTTGGTCCAAAAATATATTTTTTTTTAAATTCAATTCTTTGTTGAAAATTCAATATATTGACTTTAAAACTCAGGCTTTTCATACTGAATTCAATGTGGTTCCTATACATCAATTCTTTCAAAAAAGAAGTCATTTCCCTATTATTTCCCTAATTTCATGAAAAAACACGTTGTTTTACCTGTTTTGAGTACTGGCATTTTTGGCTGTGATACCCGTTAAAATATTATGCCTGTAATTTGTGTGTCTTATTTAACACGTTTCTCAAATGAAATCGAAGAAAAAATTTCGGCCCAAAAGGGGTGAGGTTTGTTCGTTATTTGTGATGCTATCCTGGGGGGTTGAAGCTTTGTGAGATGATCTGTGACGATGAAATTTAGGGGTGGGTGGACAAAGTTTTAAAAAAACGGTTCCCAAGATTTTTCCATTATTCTCAACGGTGATTCTCTATCTCCAATTTCACGAGCCAGATTTTTTTCATTTATGGCGTGAATAACTCGATCCTTGAGCGAAAGTTCTTGCACATAACTATGCTTCTGCCTTTCATACATTTTGCGCCAGCGGTGTACATTTTCTGAGCATACATCCGCTCTCGGCATAGGGGTTGGAATTTGAAGAAGTTTGGTTCGAGAATAAGGCATAAGGTGGTGGAGTGAGGAGAGGGAAAGGGGGTTAGAGAAGCAGACTCACATCTTGACTGAGAGAATTATGTTGGCGTCATAGTGTACACCAACGTGTGTCTTTCTAACTTCTATCCATCGATACGATGCATCTATCGGATATCAGACGTTCCCTGAATGTTTTACATACATTTTGAAGGCGAACTCCGTATATTACGGTTTCCATTATTTCGTTTCTGTCTTAGGATAAATGAAAAATAAGCTACTAGAGTTAGAGCCAGCAAAATATTCTATTTTATTTATTTATTTATTTCTTGAAACCTTAAAAAGTGCATGGCACTATTCTCAATTACTTGATTATTATACGTGCGCACCAAGTTTTATACTAATTTTCATCATTTACTTAATTTTCGAATAACTATGGTCTCACATACCAGTACCTCTATCCCCTATTGTACTCTATATTCAGTTCAAGTCACTAAAGTACCCTTTTTTCAAGATTTGGTCTCTATAGTACCCTATTTTCAATCCATTATGTAATTTAAAAAAAAATGATAATAAGATCAAAGCTCCCAATTTACGGATTTATTTTTAAAATGTAGAAAATCAGGGAATGTCTATAAGAAGTAACTGTAAAATATAATCAGCGTTGCCGTACAGTCACTTCTAGTCACTTTATAAAATGCAAAGATTACATTAGTCACTGTCCTTAAATAAAATACCTCATGGGCTAATCACTATTTCATTCAAGTCTATACCTACAACTGATTTGTTTTGAATTCTTTTGAAATATTTCGGATTATTTCCAAAGATACTGATGAATTTTTAATAGATTGTAATACTTCGAAGGGATTTTTGAAACTTCCCAGGCATTTTTAAGAGCTTTTATTCTGAAATATTTTAGGGAATTTTTAAAGATTCTAAGGAATTATTAATTAACTTCTTCAATTTGAAGGGATTTCAAAGTGTTTGAAATATTTTAGGATAAAGAATTTTCTAGAATTCCGGAAGATATGGAACGATTTTACAGGACCTATATGGTTTCAAGATTTTTTTAAATGTTCCACGTTATTTTATAAGAGTTTCGAGCATTTCAATGATTTTAATGGATTTTAAAACTCTCAATGTATTTTAATACATTTTTCCGGATCTCAGGAAACATCATCATAGAATTTCACGGGATTTTATAATATTTGAGTGGATTTTATAAAATTTATTCGCAAGAGGTGAGGAATTTAGCAGGGTTTTGAATATTTTTAGTGATTTATTATTCACCCTGAATTCTTATTAATTTATCCTAAATTCTTTGATATTCTTCCAAATTTTAATCATTCTCTTAGATTTTATAAATTACCATGAATTTTCTAATTTACTTATCTTCTTTTAAATTTACTGAATTTTATTAAATCACTTTTTCAAATTCCTTGACATATTCTAAAGCTTTAGAAAATTTCAAATGTTTCAAATGATCTGAAATATTTAAGGTTATTTAAAAAGTTTTGAAAATTTTGCATGCGGTTTTAAAGAATTTTCTAGGATTTTGAAAGATGTGGATGATTTCAATGATTTTATGAGATTTTAAGAGCTCTCAAGGTATTTCAATAAATTTTCCAGGATTGCAGGAAGCATCTTCAGATATCATGTAATTCACTGAATTTTGTTATATTTCAATGGATTCCCACGAATTTATTCACGAGAATTGAAGAATTTTGTAGGACTTCAAAGATCTCAACAGATTTTCAAATATTTTCTGCAATTTGGAATCCGACCTGAATTCTTATTGATTTATCTTGATTTCTTTAAATCCCCTTCAATTCTTCTAAATTCACTCAATTTGACTAAATTCAGTGGATTTTTCAAAAAATGTGTTCAGTTGATCTTGAAGTCTTAACAACTCACCTTAAATTCTTAGGCGTTTCATCAAATTCTCTTCAATTTTTCACTTGATTTTGTTTAGCTTCTCCTCGATTTTTTATAAATTTCATCGGATTCGTATAGTGGTCCTCAAATTCCTCTGAATACACTCCAATTTTTCAGAAATAAATGAATTTTTTTTTTTATTTTCAAACAAATTTCCTAATTCATTTGAATTCCTTTCAATTATTTTGTACTTATTAGTCAACTTTTCGATCAGAAATTCGTAGAGTTTCAAGCATAACATAGAATCTAAACAGTAAAAGTTAGTTAAAATACTTTTTTTTCAACTACAATCTTGAACTAGCTGTGGATTCAGTCTCGTGTGTTTCCATTTTCTTTTCATTTACAACTTTATGTTACTCATTTCATGAGCACTTTGCTTCATCATTCTCATCAATTAGAATATATATTTGCTTCCTTATAGAGAAAGTCAAAATAATTAAATACAAATAGGTCAATTTAAACATCTCTAATCGAGGAGCCTTTTTTTATCATTGCATAAACTTTGAATTATGTTGGTGAATTATGTGTAAGAGAAAATTTTTACTATAAAAATCGACTTTTCATATCATATAAATGACCATAACTTGTTTACTCTTTAATGAAATGTAATAATATTATAGGTCAATGAATTTTTCTCGAGTCAAGGAATCTTTTATATATTTGTGCACAGGGCCGTCTTTACAATAGGGCCGTCGGGGCCGCGGCCCGGGGCCTCCACATTTTAGGGGCCCTGTTTGTGCATCAGCTTTAAGTTGTGTTAATAATGAAATTTCTACTGAAAAAAAAAACATTTCTTGAATGTTATAAGATGCTGAAAAAGGCAATGAATATCTTTAGGAATTCTTCGGTCAGTTTTAAGATATTGGTGGTGAAAATAAGCTCCTCACATTTATTCAATTTACCTGCAACCGTCTTCAAGTCAGCGTGTTCACAAAAAAATCACAAAAATTATTGATATCTTTAATCAAAAATTAGTATTTTTAAACAAAAATCATTAGGTTTGAATCCAATGATTTTTGTTCAAAATGAAAAAATAAAATAAAAATCTGAATAATTTAGATTGTTCCAGTGTTTTTCGACGGATTGTTAAATTCTTATTTGAAAATTTTAAAATTTTTAAGAAGATTTATAATTTGCAAAAAACTTTAGGTTACGTTGGTGTTTTACATCGTAAATTGGTATTTTAAACACAAAACATTAAAATTCAAACAAGATCTAGAATCTTTTAACTATTTTAGTATTTTTAATAACAAAATTATCATTCAAAGAAATTCACAACTTTTAACAATTTTATCTTATGTTGATGTTTTACACCGGAAATCGGTATATTCAGTAAAAAATCATTAGATTTCAAAAATGATAAAATCTTTCTGTAAAATTGTAGATTAAGCTAATGGTTTTCACCGAAAATATCATTATAGATTTCAATGGCCATTTGAAAATTTCCAACATTTTAAGGTTATGTTAACTTCTTTTACCGGAAATCGGTTAGTTAAAACAAAAATAATTCGAATTCTAACCATATTTACAATTTGGAACGATTTATGGTCATGCTATATTAGTCGTTTTCGTCACAAATTATTTTTTTTTATTAGAAAAATTATAAGATTCTTCAGATTGCAGGGTAAAAGAACCAACCACGACGGAACTCAAAATAAAATCAGCATTTATTTAAAATAAGCCAGCGAGAATTCCGAAATACTTTTTTTTTATTCTATCAAAAATCCGCGTTATGTATTTCACTAAAAGTACATAGCCCAGGTATGCCAGAATAAAATAATCCATTAACAGCGGAAACTAAAATAAAATGAGCAAATTTTTTATTCAAAAATGTGGATGATGTATTTCTCTATGATTAATACAGTCCAAGCTGGTATAAAAAAGTAAAATAATCCATTAACAGCGGCAACCAAAAAAAAGTAATATTTTTGCAAAATGGGGCTTGCACGAAAACAAAATATTTTTGGTGAATTCTGAAAAAATTATAAGTTAGTTTGAGAGTTAATGAACGAATTTTTGTGGATGAATTATTTTAAAAATAAGGCCTTTCTTGGGCCACCTTGAAACATATATTTCTTAGGAAATTCCTAATCTAAACCCCACGAAGAAATGTTTAAGAAAAAGCTGGTCTGATAAATAATTACTTTTTGTGTGGGGAAAGCTTACTCATGATAACACCGATAAACATGTCAACTGAATGGAAGACTTTCATGATTGACCCCTCGGAATTTCTAGGATTTTTTAATTACAAACTTAAAAATATTACATTGAATAGAAATATAATAAAAAGACGATTTAAATGTTGAATTACTATAATTATTATAATTACTATTACTATAACTATACAATGAATCTGTTTTGCGTTGATGAAAAAGAAATAAAGCTGTGAAAGAGGGATTTCAGTAGATCAATCCTTTTATAGTCAGACGATATTAAATCTTCTCACTTCTCTTATTTACAAAGAGTCAATAATACTCAATATTTGTAGAAGTTGTAGTCGTAGAATGATCGTGAAAGGAAATAATTCAAACAGATTAATATATTATTACCTAGAAAATCAATGTTGTTTTCTCCAACTGAATTACAATATCTACTATCGGAAAATTTGTATGATCAAGTTACGA
Source organism: Andricus quercusramuli (assembly GCA_932178445.1). Taxonomy (NCBI): domain Eukaryota; kingdom Metazoa; phylum Arthropoda; class Insecta; order Hymenoptera; family Cynipidae; genus Andricus; species Andricus quercusramuli. Next base: position 147,539 of record CAKNXH010000604.1, on the reverse strand, counting down.
TGCAAGTTCATTTGTAGAACACGATTCCAGTTCCAATAATGAAGAGAAACCCATTTAACCTACAATTCCATATTCCGGCCAGCAGGGAAAAACTAATGAAAAGAGGAAAAGATAATTTGAAAGAAAAGAAAACAAGGAAATAAGAAGGAGAAAATAAAATCGAATTTACAAGTTTTTTAGTCCCTACTTTTGATGAAATTGTACGAGTCTGTTAATTGATATTATTATAAACCGATATTTCAAAGAAGTATTTTTCAATAAATAACCAGAATTATCTGAAATAATAGAGAGATTGAATATAGAGCTTTATTTGAGTGAAGAAAACTATGTAGGTGAAAATCAAAAAGTTGGAAATATTTGATTTTGACTTCAATAAAAAAAGTATTTCAGATCAACATTTTTTTTTTCGAGTGGAATGTCTTTTGAGATCGAAGTGAATTGAAAAAAACGGCCGGCGATTCATGATTGCTCTGAAGACTTTTCTTCGATATCCCCACTATTCCCACGCTAAGCAAAGCCTATATATACATAGTCTAGCCTCGCTCCCTCTAAACCCTTTCGCATATCTCACGCCCCCCCCTCTCTCTCTTATTTTGAAATCTCCCCACTACTCCACCACTATGAAGGTTCCGTTGCACTCAGACGTGTCCTTAATGGATTAGTGTACTCTATATGACAGCGAGCGCACGTAAAACTTCACTTTTGCCGTGTAGCCCCATTGCCACACACATTTTTTGTATTGATACTAATTACAATAAGCGTAAAAATATTGAATTCGAGATTGAGAAGTACATTTTTGTAGGGCCAATATGGTAAGGGTGATAAGAAATCTCAAAGTTATATCGTCCTACATTCCTGAAAAAAGTCAGCAAAGGTGCTTTGAAAATAACAATTAAAATCAAAAGACAAGAAGACATAATTGCGCATTGCAATTTCCTAAAAGCATTTTAGTTTCTTTGAAAATAGTTTATTAGAGCAATAACTAATGACAAAAACCGTTTTTCTACAAATAGTTATATAACATTTATCATACAATAAAAAAGTCAATAACTAAAATGTTTTTCTTTTCAAATTTTCTCTTTATCACACTAACCCCGTTAACACAATTATCCCTGTCGACCCTAATTGTGATTTTTTGTATTGTAATACCAGCTTGACATCTTACAAAATTCTGTTTCTACTTGCAGTTGTTTCAACTGAATTTGAATCTTTAGTTTGAATTTTAGTATAAAATTCTCGTCATATAAAACTAGATCGAATACTGGGAATGTTCCTTAAAAAAATGAAGTAACTATAGCTATACAGTTCCTTTTTATACATGGTAACCTATACTTACATATTTGAAAAATTATACGACTTTCCAGAAAATGAATCAACGCTGTCATATTTACTGTTCAAATTTGAAAATTTTTTAATTTTAAACGTATGGAATTTAATTAATTTTAAATCGAAATTTAAAAAAATGAATAATTGTTCATTTGCAGAATTGAAATACTGCAGGAAGACATACAAAATTGCATTATTATCTATTATCTACATTAAAATTGCGAAAATTTAAATTTTCAATCTTGAAAATTGAAGATTTTTTAATATAGAAAATTTACAAATAAAAATTATACGAGTTTTGAGTTGTAGAATTGAAAACTCTGTAACTTAGGTGACTCACATTTGGAATTTTTCTAACTTAGAATATTTTATTTTTATATATTATATTTTTCATTCTATAAACATGAAGAATCTTTGTTTGCAGATCTTAAAAAGTTAAGAGTTCTCAATTAAAATTCTTTGAAATTGTTAGCTTGGCTTTTGGTCTTCACAATAAACCAAATTAAAATTTTGTATCTATAAATCGTCATAATTGAAGAGCTTGATATTTAAAATTTTAAGAATTTTCATTTAGACATGTTTGAAAGAAAAAAGTTTTGAATTTTAATTCTTCAAAATTATATAACTTTGAGTAGTAAATCTTTAAAATTGAAGACCTATTAATTTAGACAATTTACAATGAAAAATTATGCAATTTTCCATTTTTACAATTGAAGAGTCTGTGAGTTGCAGAAGATATAGAATTAAACATTTGACTTTCGACCGTCGAATTAATCCAAATTTAAGAATATTTTTCCATAAATCTTTTCAATTGAAGAGTTTTCAATTTTAACTACATAAATCGTAGCACTTTTTAGTATAAATGTCTTAAATTGAAGAGTTTCATTTTTGAAAATTTATAATGAAAACTTATCAAAATTTCAAGTTTTACTATTCAAAATTATAGAACTTTGAATTTTAGTTCTTAAGAATTTGTGAGTTTTTAATGTTGATTGAATGCAATTGAAAATTGTGCTAGTTTCAAAATTCATAATTCAAAATTCTTTCTACCATTAAAGAATTTTCCGCGAGACTAACCCATTTTCAAACTCTTTCAGCGCTAACGTTACGGAAAATTTAGTATTATTGGACTTGGCGCTATAGTTTGTCAGTTAGTTTTACAGAAAATTTCATCATACTAGTCATTGCCTTTCAAATTCTGTAATTTTGATCCTTTATATTCGAAATTCCTTCAGCTTGAAAGATTTAGAATTGAAAACTCGACTTTTTATTTCAAACATCATCAAAATGTAAGAATTTATATTTATACATCTTTAGAATTGAAGATTTTTCATTATATAAGCTCACTTAAAAAAGATGTTCAAAATTAATTAGTGTCGAAAATAGAAGACATCAGTATGACTCAGAATTCCAGTTACGACGTAAAATTGTAAATTAACTTATTTATCCCTTTCTTTGCTTCTAATTCCTGCTGGGAGAAAATCATAGATTTGAAAGCAAGTTCCAGATTACTGAAATCTGATTAACATTAAAATGAGAATTAAGGTTACGTGGGATTGTATTAAATCTCACGTGTAGAAAACACAGCCACACAAAACAAAATCTTTTTTCGGGTCTGGAGATCAGATCATGTTCACTATATGTTTTTGGTGTCGGTGAATCCGAGTCCGAGGTCCGAAACATCCCAGCACGTCAGGGGTCTGACATAACCCCAAAAAAACCTCATAAAAATCTTTTTTCGGGTCTGGAGGTCAGAACATGTCTAGTATATGTTTTTTGGGCCGCTGATTCCAAATGCGAGGTCCAATAAAATCCAGCACGTCAGGATTCTGATTTTCGAAGAAACTCGTGAAATTTATTATTCTGACTTAAGTGTGTTTGCATTCAGGGCATCTTGCGGTGACGGCGGGCAAGGGAGTGAGCCTGTGATCCGGCTAAGTCCCTTGATTACGCCTCTGATGCCGCCATGGTGGGCGCACGCAAGCGTTTCACGATGCAGAGAGTTGGATCCTCAGGATTCGGATTCACCGATCCCAAAAACATATAATAACCATTGTCTGAACTCCAGACCCGGAAAAAGATTTTTTATGAGATTTTCGAGGTTATTTCAGAACCTTGACGTGCTGGGATTTTTTGAACCTCAGATTCAGATACAGCGACCCTAAAAACATATAGTGAACATGGTCTAAAATCCAGACCCGGAAGAAGATTTTCCATACGGTTTTTTGAGCTTGTATCAGATCCCTGACCTGCTGGGGGGTTTTGGACCTCGGATTCAGATTCAGGGACCCCAGAAACATATAGTAAACATGGTCTGATCTCCAGACCCACAGAAAGATTTTTTATGAGGTTTTTTGAGGTTATGTCAGAACCCTGACTTGCTAGTTTTTCACTTGGGATTCAGACTAATATAATAAGCGCGAGTAGCGCGCTATTTTTAATGGTTCACAAAACAATAAAAAAATATTGAAAAAATATAATGAAAATTAGAGTGAAGTCTTACTCAAAACCAAAATGTTCTTAATGTAAATGGGTCCTGTGCATTGTGACTTCAGAATCCCTTGAGACTCCAGGAACCCCATTAGTATCCAGACCACGTTACCACATTCGCTGCAGGGTTGACGACAATCGAAGGTTATTATTTATCTAGGTTAATTACAAAAGGGATTTTCCCATGCATGGAATGGTGAACTCATATTTCGTATAATTCGCATATTGAAAAACCTCGCAATACAGATAAGAAAAAAGTTAACTATCTGAGGCTCTGCGTTTCTTGGACAAATATGATAATAAATTCAAATTAAAAATTTAAAGCTTTTTCGGGTTCCAATCGTGTGCGAAACTGTGAATGTTCACGAAACTTCGGCAACATTCATAGTTTCGTGAACGATTGAAACCCGAAAAAGCTTTAAATTTTTTATTTAAATTTATTATAATGAATCATCGTGACAGCATTAAATCTATTATAATAATAACTCTTATCGCAATAGATGAGGAGCATGGCATAGCATTAGATGGAAGTTGTCAGGAAACTAATTAAATGCTTTATTACATCACTAGTGGTAAAGCAACATGAAGCGACAATGGCGGGCGTTATAGGTACTGCAGTTACTTTGATGAGTGCAAGTAAGACTATGCCATCATTTGATTCTGATATTAATCAGATATAGACGTTAATTTGTTACATCGTCCAGAAAATGTAAAAAATGAACGTCTATGTATTTTCAATGTCAGAATCAAATCATGGTATAGTCTTGTTCGACATGCGCATTGTACAGCCTTTGGAATAATTACTGTATTTCCCTTTCCCTTTGCTTTAGTAGTTTAGGCTTGTAACATTGGATCTCGGTAATGTCTTAGCTGTGCTTCACTGTAACTGGCAGGTTACAACCAGCTATATAATGTTCGTGGAAACTTGAGTAAGATTAATTTTATGATAAATTTTTCTGTTAAATCTGATAAAATTTGAAATTATTTCACTATTATTATTGACCCTTCAGTCCAATTATACTTTCATAGGTGGAAAGAAGTGCTGGAAAATGTACTAGAGTAGGAGAGAGTGGGGTATGGTGCCAGTGTGGGGCATGCTGTCAATTACAAAAATACGCCAGCGTTTTTTGATTTTCATATCTGTTTTTTGCATAAAATGACCTTCTTTGTTTGGAAGAATAGTGATGTGATGAAATTTTTGTTTCAAAATACGTGTCAGAGGAGTCTTGGGCAGAAATTGAGCACCTACAACATATTTTAAAATACTTGAAGCATAAAAATATTAGATTTTAATTGATGAAGTATTTCTTTAAACTTCTGGTATAATACATTATTTTTATAAACGTTCTAAATATATAAAAATTAAAAAAATCTTGCAATATGAAATACGAACATGATGCCCGAAAATTTTTTTGACGATGGTAACAGTGCTGGATAACAGGTCGGTAATTTGATCGATAATGTAGAAAAACTCAGAAATTTATCTGTGTGTTCTGTCTAATGAAATTCGGTGCTGCTGATAATAACGTTATGCAGATAATGGCGAAAATCGAAAAGTGATTCAAAGTTATATATAATAATACGGTGAGTACCAAGTTCACGTTTTATTCATTCGAAAGAAACTATCGTGTGAAATTCTTGATTATAACCTACAAATATAAAAATAATCGTTGTAAAGGTTCTAAATATATTTTCATTTCTAATTGTAATTATCTATCAGAATATACTTAAAAGGGTTCTCTTCACTTCACCCAACAATTTCATATTTTATTCCTTTGAAAGGGACCAGCATTTAAACTTTGAGGTCATAACCTAGAAATATTGAAACTTATTGTTATAAGTTATTTCCATTCTTAATTATAACTCCCCAATTCAAACACACGCCAAGCAATTTTCTTCATTTATTGGGATAGTCCTAATTATAACGGTGGAACAATAACTAAACAAATAGGATTTTGAATATTACTGATCGCAATGCGTTTTTTGAATTTTCGCGACTTTGGTACCTTTCGGTAAACAAGATATCTGTTAGAGGCAATTGCAGATGTGTACACGCTGAATAGTACTTTCAAAGAGTAAGAGGTTATAACTAGGTTTTGTGACATACTTTCACTTGAATTCAAAGAACACATTTATTCAGTGTTGATCATATCTCGAGTAATTTTTTTTTGTTACATTATACTCTCAAGAATGATAATATTGTACACTTCTTTTTTTACAAAGTTCATATTCTCGAAATAAACCGGTAGTAATATGACGGACACTATGTCCCATGGTATGGGGTACGTTACCGAAATACGAGACCAACAAATTAATAAAAAATCAAATACTGACGTAGTTAAGAAATGGTTTTGTGTAATAACATGTGTAACATGATAATGTGAGCTTCTCACCAAAAACCACAGACATCAAAATCACATTTCAATTATAATTTACAGGAAATTGCATTCAAAGCCCGGCACCATACCCTACTCTCCTCTAGTGCCACATAGAAAAATAACGATACTCAAATGTACGCTGATTCTCTGTTGTTTTGAGTTGGAAAAAAAATGAGACACCCGAAAGTGTGAAAGAATGAGAATATTCATGTTCTAGTTTCACAGTGGAAGTATTCATATCCTCAGAAGAAAAAAAATCTTATTTTTAGATCATAACGAATAAGCTGCAACAAAAATGATCCCACGGGTTTTCTGTGTAAACTCCTGGATAGGCCATCCTTTGTATAAAGTACCTTATACTTCTTACGAAGGGGGCACAGACTTTTATGGGAAAATTAAAAGACCTCATGGAATGTTTTGAAAATTTAGAGTCCAACATTATTGTATTCCATATTTCCATACGCAATAATTATCTTAATAAAACAAGCAAGAAATAAAAGGTATTTTTATCAAAAATTGTGGAAGCAGTAACATGACTTCTTATTCGTTGACATCCTCCTAGACAAAATGCAATATCTGGTTGCCCTTGCCCTCACAGTGAAGCCTCAGCCGTTTTATAAACTTAATCTATTATGGACTCAGATTGAGTTTAATTTTTTAAATTACTTGATAGAGTAATACTATAGGTTACAAGGTCTTGTTTATCATCAACTTATGGGACATTTTAGTATGTCCTTTCCATAGAATACGAACCTGAAGAAGAAAATGACCTTATGTTTCTTTACATTTTTCAACGTCCGCAATATGATGATGATATAGAGTTAAAATCTAGAATACAATAAAAATTGCGCGAATCTAAGCAAATAACTAAAAATAAGTTTAACTACATCAATGGACAATAATTTCATAACATTAAAAAATATAGTGAACAAAGCAACCCTTCAGTAAGAAATAGAAGGTAAATGACGAATCATTATCTCATTGTCAAAAATGGATCTAGAGATCTTGAAAATTGTTTCTGGCGAATGTCACTAATTGAAGAAGTTGAAATAAGGTGACAAATTTGCCGTGTTATTCATATTTTCCTGTACAGCTTTAACTTGAAAATCTTAAGAAAAAAATGAATACAGGAAAATTAATATAATCGTGGAAAAGGGATCTTAGCAGGAATATTACTCAGATCCCTTTTCCTCTGTAAGGAATGTTTTAGCAAGTTTCAATTAAAAATCAACATTCAAACCAAGAAAAAATGACATATAAGATTTCATTTGCCTGATTTTGAATTATCCATATATTCATTCATTTACATTTATTTACTTTTTCTTACTTTTTCCGCAACTGAGATTTGAGTGCAATTACTGAACTAATTAATAAATTTCAAAGACTCGATCCATTTGTTTTATAATTGTAGAATTCAAAGAGAAGCTTGAAAATGTTATTTTGTTAAATTAAAACAAAAAAATTAAGTTTCCGCAGTGAATAGTTTTTATAAATTATCAGTCATGGTTTGACATCTTCCAAATCTGTATACTTTCAACTGCAAGAATCAATTTCAGGATCATCAAACCTTTAATCTCGCTGTCAATGATTGAATAATTTATCAAAAGCAGGATTACAGATGATGAAAACTGGACTGAAACCCAATTACGAATTGGAACATGGGATAAAGGTTAATAATTCCATTGTTGTATTAGTTTCGAAATTAGTAATCTACATTGATGAAGTTTGACCATTATTTGATTAGATTTTCTGATATTCATTTGGGTTCATATAAAATTCACAAATCGAATATCATTTCAGTGTAATATCAAAGCAATACAACTAATTTAATTTTGCAATCTCAAATATGATACTGATCACTTATGAAATGAAATGGATGAAATAAACAATTCCACTTTTAGCTGTTCTAAAATTATTTTCTTTGAAGACTTAGATATTGTGGTAAAAATTAGCAAAAATATTTTCAGATTCAATTCCCTTTATCGTTTGAAATTCAAACTTCTAATTTCAAGGAATATGAAGAAGACGCGCCGCCTATTTCTTTCTTTTCTGTCCACTTATAAACGCAGAACTCGCGCAATGGATTTTAAGAATTTGCAAGTAAGTAGTGAGTTGAACAGTTTCCGGCCACCCAAGGGAAATTCGTTCCTTTCTTCCACGATTTATTTATTTGATTAAACGCCTCTTCAAGGTAGGACACGTGCTGAAGAGAGTAACTCGCGGGAATATAATAAAACACTTCAAAGTAATTTTTTTTCAAATTCACAAATGATCCATCTTTCAAAACATTCTTGCTAAATTAAGGTTATTCCTATATAAAAAAGCGATGTTACCAAAGATCTCAAAAATGTCGGATACATTATTGTCGAAAACCTGATTGATTGCGACACTGCATGAATATGACTTTTTGTGACTGTTTTCAGTTTTTTATCTATTAATTAATTCATTGTCCATAAATCAGAATTTTCGAATGAGCTATTTTATTTCATCATCAAATTTATTTATAAATGGTCCTAAACATGATTGATGAAAGAGAAAATTGTAATGGTAAATTATTTTATAATATTTGGAAATGATCATATTCTTGACATTTTGGTACAACAATTCAATTTGAAAAAATTTAGTGGCTTTTGAGTAACTTCCAAAGATTTGGAGAGATTACATGTTTTTTAGGTTTCCGGGAAAATTTGAAAAGGTATAGGTTTTATTTCAAAAGAATGAGTGCAATATTTGATATTTTGAAAATGTGTCAAAAAGATTGTAGAACATTTTTTTAGGCCGTGTCTAGACTGGCTAGGTTCACCGAAATTCGGTAAGTGTATTAGAACGAATATTTTAGGTAAGTCCTGGGGCAAGTGGAATTCAAAATTTTGTGGAAAAACTGTATTCTTCAGGGTAACAAGAGACTAAAAATACTTTAAGTTATTGACAAAATTTAAAATGATATTTTTATTTTCAAACATTAATTTTAAAAGAATATTGGAAAACATTTCAAATGGTCTTCTGGAATTTCTCAAAAAGAATGTAGAAGATTTTGAAGACAAATTTTTCAATTTTGCAACATTAGAAATTTCTGAAATAATTCAAAAAAGTTCCAGAGATATTTAGAAGTTTTGAAACAATTTAAAAGATAAACTTGAAGGGATTTGAAAAAATTTCAAACAAAATGTAAATTTTAACAAATTTTGAAGATTCTCCACTCTTCAAATAAATTTTAAGAGAAAATTGTATTGAGGAAATTTTTAAGAACTTTCAATTATTTCCTAAAGTTTATAAAAAGAACGTGAAAGATTTTTTTTAAATTTTTTTATTCTTCAATATTATAAAATTTTATAAAATATTCCAGTAAGTTCATGAGATAGTTAGAAGCTTTGCAACAATTGAAAAATAATTTAAACTGATAAAGATTTCAAACAATCAAAAAAAGCTGTAGATCACAAAAAAAATTAGGAATTTTCAAACGTTTCAAGAGATTTAAAAAAACTTTGTTACATTCCTAGGAAAAATTAAAATGATTCTTCCCAATTGACTGTATCAGAATATTTACAAAGATTTTAAAAAAATGCAGAAATTGTTGAAGAAGACCTGAAAGATTTTGAGGCAATTTTTGTTAATTCCACCAAATATTAAAAAAATTTAATTAATAACTTGAATAATTTAAAAAGATCTGTAGAAGATTTAAGAGCTCTGGAATGATTGAAACACAATTCATTAATATATTCAGGGGCAAATTTCAAATAATTGTTTTTTTTTTAAATGACTTTCAGGAGAAAAATGAAAGAGGTTTCAAAACATTTCAAATGATTTCATAAAATTTCAAAACAGTGCGTATAAAATTTTAAGGGGTCATTCACAAAATGCGTGATACGTTTGGGGGGGTGGGGTTCTATCAAAGTATCATTCTTCATGTTAAGAACAATGAAAAAAATAACGCGTGGGGGAGGGGGGTCAGATGATCCTGAAAAATGTATCACGTGTTTTGTAAATGGCCCTTGAAGCCAAATGTTTCAATTAGGAAAAATTAAAAAATCAGAAAAAAATCGATTGGAGGTGTTTAGAAGATTTAGAAAGATTACAAAATAATTTTAAAATTGATAAGATCAAAACAACTTTTTTCCTAAATGAAGATTTTTAAAGATAAAAAAAAACTTTAGAAGCTTAAAAATAGTATTGTAAGGTTTCAAGAGAATAAGAAAATTTTCTTAAAATTCCTGGAAAAATTTGAAATAATTGGTTATTTTGAAAAATTCAGTTTCGAAGAATATTTAAAAACATTTCAACAGATTTTCAAGAACGTGAAAAATTTTAAGGTAATTTTTTAATTTTGAATCATTTTTAAAAATTTTAAGAAAAATTCGAGTCAGTTTAAAAGTTTTGAAGAATTTAAGAGGATTTGAAAAGATATAAAATATGTTAAAACTTGGAAATACTTCCTCAAATTTATCCAATATTTTTTTTAATCTGCCAAACCTGTAATCACATCTGAAATGTTAAAAAAAAATTATTTTCTCAAAAATGTTAGAAAAGTTATATTCATCGACCTTCAGAAACAGACTGATGATTAGTCATTTCTGTTTTGACAAGTTGTATAGAAATCTTTATTTCCTTAAATTAAAAAAATTTTTCAAATACATCCGACTATTTGATATCGTATAATCTGCATAGTTTGGCAGAATAGCTGGACCTGGAACATATCGAGAAAGTTTAATTGGAAATAGATTTTTCATTTAGATAATGAAGCACTCACATCTCTTCTCACATCTGCGTTGCATTTGCAGTGTCAGCGCCAAATTATTTTTAGAAATTGATGGATTAAGTAAGAAAAATTTTCTCTCAATTATTCCACAATTACTCAACAACTGTAACAAAATAAATTCACGTCAATAAACAAATATAATAATTGGATAATTAGATAATTTCAAATGTGCTCTTAAAAGATTTATTAGACATTCTGTAAATATTCCAGGCAAACTTTTTTTTTAAATAAGGCATTAAAATTCATTTTGAAGGTTTGCGATTTTTTTTAATATACGAGTAAAATGAGTAAATGTGTTTTTGTTTTGTTTTTACCCAAACATATTTTGACGAACTTAGGGCTCCTTGAATATTTATGTTTATTTTATATTATAAAAAAAAATAAGTCTCTCTTCTTGAAGAAATAGTTTCAATAAAAATTTCACTAAATTTGTTATGATTCACCTAAATATTCATGCATACATTTTTTTCTCTTTGCATATATTTTGCCGGATTTTAGTATTCTTTTTCCTCAGATGTTGCCAAAATGCGTTTCTTCTCCTGGCATATTTTGCCGGAGATGAATCTTCAATTTTATTGTTATCAACCGTTTCTTTCAAATTCGTTATAAATTCTGTGGTGTTCTTTAGAATTCAAGCGCGGATCGGATGATTCTATGTGCTACCTCAAAGTTTTTTAAGTTAAAAACTACAAAAAAGTCGACAAGTAATCCTCGTTTTGGAACGAATTTGTTTATTTTTAGCAACGAATTATAATGATCAGGATCATTACTTGGGACTTCTATTAGAATTATAAGAAAAAATAATTCATTTGAGTTTCAGATGTCTATGCAGGCAGTTTGAATTTATATCTTTTTGTGACAATTTTTCTTGGTTCCTGATGTACTAAAAAAATTATTATAATTCTAAAATTGTTTTAATGCAAAGAGAAATAGGCTAAAAAATCATCATTTTTCATATTTTTAATGAAAAATTGGCATTTTACTCCGTACAAGTAAAAAAAATTGATGAAATTTTCTTAATATACATTTAAGTTCAATTTTTGTACATACCTGGAGGTCACAAAACTCTTTTCAATTTTTTTCGGACTTTAATATATCATTTTCTGACAGATAATTCTTATTTAATTTTTATCGCCAACGGCGATACCACGCTGAAAACACCAGTTCTCGTAAGCACACTGAAGATAAGCAGTGTTGGGCGCGGTTAGTACTTGAATGGGTGACCGTTCGGGAATACTACGTGCTGTTGGCCCGTCGTGGGTGTGGTGAGCCCACACTAGTAGTACTAGTAATAAATAACCCACCTAGAAACACTACCCTAATCGGTAGTGTCACGCCTACCCCGAAAGGAAAATGGCTTAAGCGGTATGGCCACAGTAGAATTTTCAAAAAATCGATTTTTTTATTTTTGGCTTAAACGATCCTTTAACATCATAAAAAGAAGGTAATATTAGATTTATAGAGGAAAAAAATTTTTTTTTACTAATTTTGAACTATAACGTGAGGCCGCATGTGGCGTTCTCGTACTCTGATTTTCGTTAGTCAAGCCCATTGGGCTTGACTTACCATCAATTGATAAATGTAGAAAGGTATGTAGAGGGCCCTCATTGTCTACACGCACGAAAATATACTTATAGAGCAACTTCAAATGCCAGTGAAACCATTGAAAGGACGCCGTTTAGTTGCTTTCTGCTTTTGTATCTAAAACTTTGAGCGCATTTTTCTCAAAACAGCTTTTTTCAAATCGGCCTGACAAATAACTTTAACAATTTACATCCGATCGACTCCAAATTTTAACCACGTCTTTATAATTGCATTTCGCAGAGAAGTACATACGGAATTTTTGATAAATTTAAAACTTTCAATTTTATGAGCATTTTTATACGAATTTTTTAACTAAAAATTCGACTGTCAACTTCAAATGCCTGCCATTTTCGGAAAAACCAATATTTTTATATTTCCATATGTACTTCTCTAGGTATTCTCATGCAGATTAACGGAAATTTTTTTATTTTGTTCTATGTTAAAATTTGTGGCTGCTAGCTGTCAGGCCGCGGAGCCCCTAAAAAAGGCTTCGAAAAGGACTTAACAGAAGTCGGCCATTTTGAGTTTAAACAAATATATATGTATATTTTCTGATTCTTTGATGTTGGAGCTTCGTTTTCATATGATTAGTTTTGAAAATGAATTAAGTTTTCATACCAAAAAAAATTGGTGAATATACCCATGATTTCGCTCCCGCTACTGTGGCCATACCCCTTAATGATATAAAAATTGAATAATGCTTTCGGAAATTTTTTCAATACGTTTGCAAATAGGAGGAGAATTATTTGATGTACATGTACACTTTTTATTGGCAAAAATGCATTACAAAAAATTCCCTCAAGACCCAGGAATCGAAATTGGCGACACAGCGAATTTTAAAAATTTGGATTATGGTATTTTGTGAACTTATCTTTATAGCTTGTTGTTTAAGCATTTTTCTGAGCATGTGTGGGTTTTTGAAACATAGAAAAACACTAGGAAAAAAATCGAACATACCCAGAAATTAAAATTGGAATGACAGCATATTGTCTTATTTCGGAATTTTGTATCCAACATAATTAATTTTTTTAATTTAAAGTTCCACATTATTCGACATTGCATGAAAAAAAAGAATGGATGGAATCGCATGTAGAAAGAACGATGCTTTCTTTCAGTTCGAAAAAAATTGCATCTAAGGAAATCAGGTTCACAGGTAACTTTTCAAATTTAATAAACATCGATTTAGCATTTCTGAAACTTGGTATTTTCGATTAAGATTCCTGGATCTTGTCGACTTTTTTTATAGTGTATTTCTAGGCTTGAAAATCCCACACAAGCCCGAAAAATTTTTAACTCATAAAAAGAAAAAAATTAATTCTGTTAGATACAAAATTCCGAAATAAGAAGATTGGCTGTCATTCCAATTTCGACTCAGAAGGGTCCTGTCGATTTTTTTCTAGTGTATTGCTTTGTTGAAAAACCCCACACATGCTCACAAAAAGATTCATACTACAAGCTATAAATATAAGTTCATGAACTCTAAAAATGAAAATTTTCAAAATTCGTTGCATTGCCTATTTCGATTCCTGGGTCTCGTGAATTTCTTCTCTAGTGTATTTCTATGTTAAAAAAACCCACACTTGCTCACAAAAATATTTCAACTATACAATTGTACATGTTATGAAGATAAGTCCATAAAATACCAACCTCAAAAATTTTTTAATTCGTTGTATTTTTTCTAGTGTATTTATATGTTGAGAAAACCCACACATGCTCGCAAAAATGTTTTAACTACATGGTATGAAGATAAATTCACAAAATACCAAAATCAAAATTTGAAAAATTCGCTGCATTATCAATTTTCATTTTTGGGTCTTGTGAATTTCTTCTCTGGTGTATTTCTATGTTTAAAAATTCAAATATGCTCACAAAAATGTTTCAACCACATGTTATTGAGATAAGTTCATAAAATACCAAAATTCAAATTAAAAAATTTCGCTCAAGTGCCAATTCCGATTTCTGGGTCTCGTGAATTTCTTCTCTAGTGTATGTCTCTGTTAAGAAAACCCACACATGCTCACAAAAATGTTTCAACTATATGTTATAAAGATTATTTCATGAAATACCAAACTCAACAATTTTTTAATTCGCTGTATTGCCAGTTTCGATTCCTGAGTCTTGTCGATTCTTTCTAGGGTATTCATATGTTGAGAAACCCCACACATGCTCGCAAAAATGTTTTAACTACATGGTATGAAGATAAGTTCACAAAATACCAAAATCAAGATTTAAAAATTTCGCTCAATTGCCAATTTGGATCCCTGGGTCTTGTGAATTTCTTCTCTAGTGTATTTCTATATTTGAAAAACCCACACATGCTCACAAAAATCTTACGACTGCATGGTATGAAGATAAGTTCAGAAAATACCAAAACCAAAATTTTAAAATTCGCTGCATTGCCAATTTCAATTCCTGGGTTTGGGGATTTTTATGTTATTGCATTTTTGTCACTCAAAAGTTTTCGTGTAGCTTAAATAATTCCTCCTCTCCTCCTATTTGACAACATCATTTCTTCCTCCTTCTATTTAAAAACGTGATAAAAAAATGCTGAAAACAATGGTAAATTGAATAGGAATCATCTCTCAGGAAATGTATGTATAACATTAAGCCATTTCCCTTTCAGGGTAGGCGTGACACTATCCGATTCGGGTAGTGTTTCTAGGTGGATAGTTTCTTGTAGTAAATAACTACAAGTGTGGGCTCACCACACCCACGACGCCAAGAGTACGCAGTAGTATTCTCGAACGGTCACCCATCCAAGTACAAACCTTTTTTTCGATCGCAGGTAATCAAGCTATTGGTCAATCCATCTCAAAACCTTATCAGACGGGGATATCCAATCAAGTTACAATTCACAAACTTTCATAATTATAGCTCTTTTGAATTTGAGATATACTAAACAGAAAAAGGTACACACACGAACGGACATGTGAAAAAATGGTATTTTCGAGTTCCTGGGGAACACTGTAATATCTGTTTCCCACAGATAGAATTATTTCTCTACAAGATTAGGTGAAGCTTGTCGCAAAAGGATAATTTTTCTTGTAAACAGTTTTTTGTTGTTGAAATAATTGAAATTTCTTTAAACCTTGAGTTTAAGAGGAAATTCAATTTGTGTTAAGATGCATCCTTTTGACACAAGAGATAATTTCTCTGAGTCAAGTAGATTTGAAGATTTCGGTGATTACAAACTTCCATCAATGATGAAGCAATATTAACAATTATTTATTAAATTACCTAAAAATGAGAACGTACATAAACGTATGTAGATTACGGCACAAAAACGGCATAATTAGCTGTCGTATATAACGAGGCAAGCTATTAATTATAATGCCGAACAAAAGCGAAGGAAGGCCAGAAAAGAAGAGGCGCATTAACGTTGACAATGAGAGGTGAAGTGCTTGGAGTTGTGGTGCTGTCTGCCAGACTGTTTTATTGAATAAAACAGCAAATTATGTCGTTCTCATTGAAAAGACGGAAGGAAATACCATGCATGCAAAGGTTTGTTCATGACACGTAGCATTATGTGCCGGATCCAAATCCTTCGGTCCCTCGGTATTCATTAGCTCCGGTGTCTTGGTCCTTTTCAATTACTCTCTGCACACTTGGACTTTCAACGAATCTCATTCCCTTACCTACGCTCTCCACCGTTGACTTTGTTAATTTTGCGAATGGTTCCTTTTCATTCGCCATTTATGGAGACCAGACTAGACCATTAGCTTTTGTCCTCCTTCGAAGGAAAACGTCAAATAGAACCAAGTACACATTGATTCAATGTGAAAGATGGAAGCTACCATCCACTCCATCCCCCTGAACTCTTTGGTGTCTCTCGACGCGACGGAAATAATGAAGACTAATGGACCGAGAGAGGTCTCAAACTTAAAGACTTAAATGCCTAATATAAAGTCATTCCAATCAAATTTCTTTCATGAAATTGCCGCTTTCAATGTTACTTTAATATTTATTGCCTGTGCATTAGGGTGGCCTACAAAATGTATATATTCTTTCATTTGGTGTTGAAATGATTGTGCAATTTTTTATAACTCAAAATGTTCAACTCGTGGTCTAAAGCCTTCAAATGCTAGAAAGTGTTACATATTTTTTCAGGTGAAAAATTGACAAATGAGTTTCATAAAAGCAATAATTATGGCAATAAAATAATGGTCGGCATCATTAAAAATAATTGTATCCTAATTTTATTCAGAATGCTACCTCTAACAGTGAAAATCCACTCTTTCTAGGGGGCTGGAAATTTATAATGTGCTTTTTTTATACGCCTTAGATATTTTTGAATTTAAATGATTAAAAATGGTCTTCTTGAAGTTAAGGGGCCGTACTTAAATAACGTAACGGATTATAGGTCCTCTCTGATACCCCCCCCCGCCCTCCTGTATCAAACTGTAACAAAATATTTATACCACCCCCCTCCCCCCTACTCTTTCTGTACGTATAATTTTTATTTTCCAAAAATGTTTCACTAATTATTGCTAGTAGAATAGGCCCCAGAACTTCATTTTCAAAATTCCCTTATTTTTCCCTGTCTAATTTTTCATTTTTCTTGATCATTAATATTCAAATACTAGCATTTCCATCTTGAAATTCTTTCAACATAGAATCTTTCATAAAACGAATACAACAGTATTTCAGATACAAATTTAAATTTTTTGAATTCATTAATTTATGTTTAACAAAAAAATGTCTTATCTACTATAAAAAATAGCTTTTCAACAAAATACTTGAATTTTCAACAACATAATTTAAATTTTCAACATAATAGTTGAATTTTCAAACTGGAAATATAAATTTCCAACAAAAAGTGTCATAGTTTATATTTCAATGAAAAACATGAAATTCATACAAAAAAAGTTTTTTGAAACCAAAAAGACGAATTTTCAAAAAATAATTTTTCACTAAAGAAAGAAAATTTCACCTAAATTGTTGCACCTAAAGATTAGTTTTGAAAAAAGAAATTTTCCAATAAACAGTTAAATTTTCAAGCAAAGGCATAAGCTGTCAATAACAAAAAATTTACAATGTATTTCAACTTTTACACCAGTAATTGAATTTTCAATTTTAAAAGATTAATTTTCAACAAGATAGTTGAGCTTTCAACCGAAGAGATGAATTTTCAACTAAAAATATAGCTCTTCGAACAAAAAAAAAGTTTCCTAACAAAGTGATGCAACCAAATATTTCAAATAAAATTATCAAAAAGATAAATTAGAAAAAAGTTCAATTTTCGAATAAAAAAGATTTCAGTTTCTAACAAAAAAAAATTGAATTTTCAATCGAAAAAGACGAATTTTCACAAAAAAAGATGACTTTTTAACAAAATTTTTTAATTCTCTACCCAATAGTGGTATTTTTATCCAACAAAGATGAAATTTCTCTTAAAAACGAAGAATTTTCATTTGAAAAGAAAACTTTTTAAGTTTAAAATATGAATTTTTCAACAGAAAATATGTTTCTACGAACAAAATTGTATTTTTCATCCAAAAAGACGAATTTTTTCAACCAAAAGGGATGAATTTTGAACGAAATGGTAGAATTCTCTACCAAATAGTTGAATTTTTATCCAAGAAAGATGAAATTTGTACTAAAACAGATGAATTTTCAATAAAAAAGGAGAAATTTTTCTTCAAGTTGAACTTTCATCCAGAAAAGCTTTCAGTTAATTTTTAACATTAAAGTAGTAATTTTAAACGAAGAATGAATTTTCTACAAAATATTCAAATTTTTGACAAAACAGTAGAACGTTCAGACAAAAGTATGACTTCAACAAAATAGTTTTATTTTAAATCAATCATTTGCATCTTTATCCAAGAAAGATGAAATTTTTCTTAAAGCAGATGAGTTAAAAAAAATTCAAAAAAATAGCTGAATTTTCATCCAGAGAAGATTTCAATCCTCTTATTAATACAAAAATATTAAATTTACCCAAAAAGTGAGTTTTCTACTAAATAGTTGAATTTTCAACAAAATTGTTGAATTTCAAACTCAACAGTTGCATCTTTATCCAAGAAATATATAATTTCTGCTAAAGCACGTGAATTTTAAAATCAGGATCACAAATTTTCAAAGAAGAGTTAAATTTTCAACCAAACAGTTGCATTTTTATTCAAGAAAGATGAAATATTTCTTTTAAAACAGGTGAAATAAAAAAAAACTTCAAAAAATAGTTAAATTTTTATCCAGAGAAGATTCCAGTTTACTTTCCAACACCAAAATGAGAATTGTAAACTATAAGTTAATTTTCTGCGAAATAGTCAAATTTTTAACCAAATGGTATGACTTTTTAACAAGATTGTTAAATTTTAAATCAAACAGTTACGTTTTTGTCCAAGAAAAATGAAAATTCTTCTAGAACAGGTTAGTTTTTAAATCAGGAAGACAAGTGTTCAAAAAACGAATTGAATTTTCATCCGAAAGGATGCCAATAGACCTTTCTACAGAAAAATACATATTTTAAACAAAAATTATATTTTCTAGGAGAAAGTTGAATTTTCAACAAGAAAGTTGCATTCGCTTCACAAAACATTTTTGTGTTTTTTGTACCATATTTTTAAACCATAGTTCATTACAAAAATAAAGAATATAAATGATTCTACAGAACTACCTATAAAGTTTATACCTTTCTGAAAGATGGAACACACACATAAAGAAATTTGCAGAGAATTTATTAAACTGTTTTAAGATCTGATGAGGGAAACCAGCTGTGTTTCCGAAACGTAATCGATTCGTAATTTTGTTCAAACAAAATTTGAACTATTAGCCTGGAATGGCCTGGAAGATGTCGTTTTTATTAGGTTCTATCCTACGTTTCTGAATTATAAAAAAAATGAACTTTTAAATTAAAAAGACAAATTTTGAGAAGAAATATCTTTTATCCAAAAAATATGTCAGTCAACAGGTCTTTGAATAAATACTGTCAAGCAGACGGAATTGTTGCTCATGAAATGTATTAAAAAGATATAGCAAAAATGGTTTATTTACCAGTTGTTATTTATTAATAAACGTTTGCAAATTTCTTTATGAACAATATTTTAAATTTTACTACTTTAAACTGTCACTTGATTCCAATTTCTATAAATGAATTATTAAACAAAATAATGACTACAGACTACGGAAATGAAATAAAAATTAATTTTCTCGATTTGTTTTCAATTTTTCAATTAATGTCGCTGAGTTCTTCGAGAATATGGGTTTGCAATTGGGTTCAGAATTACAAAAAAAAACTTCAAAATGCCGAAGATCATTTTATGTTCAAGGTTCCAATATTTTTTTTTAAATGAATGTTTCTTTTATGATGTATACATTAAAAAATGTGAAGTATGTGTTGATAGATAGTTCAAATACTGAAATTTCGTTTTTATTTAAGAACGAAAACTTGCCTTTTTTATATTCAAAAATGTCATTATAGTAATTACGTAGGTAACTTTAATTGATATAATTAATTACTAATGATTAGCATCCTAAGTTTCTAATTTAGGTTTTACTCTTAATCAGGGTGTTCATTTGACCGGGATAAGGCCGAAAATTATTTCACCTGGAAAAAACTGCGAAATTACCAGGATTTTTCATTCGATTGTACTAAAATGTATATGAAAAGTGTTTTCATATTTGTTTACTCTCCGTTTGTTCAATCACGGAACAAACAATGAAAAACACTTTACTGTCAATAATATCGGCAATAAGAGTGATGCTGTTTGAATTTTTTAAAAATATTTTTATATCTTCAAAGTCTTTGAAATCTTATTGAAATCGGGTATACACTGAAACTTCCTAATTAGTATCTACTATTTATCTGAAATTGTTAACGAATCTGTGTTTAATCAAGGAGAGAAGATTTATGTGCATCTTAAAATAAGAGCATAAAAACTGAAACTATGATTTGAGAGAGATATCTGTAATTCTAAATTTGGAAAAGGAATTTTAGAAAAAGACACTACTTTGAAATCGAAGATTCCAAAAAAATTGAAATTTTGAGTTAGGAAATAAAACTGTCAAGAAGAAATAACCCGAAAATAAATAACTTAAATAACTTTAACCAGACCAGGAAAATGAAAAATCGAACAAAAGAAAACCGACCTATGACGGAGAATTAAAAATCATGCAGATGGTAGTGACTGGGAATGTTCCGCAAATGAATTGGAAACCCACTTTTTAAGAAAAAGCTTAGTTAAAAAAAATGAACATATAATTTCACTAAATAGAACGCGAATTGAAGTATGATTTCCTATCGAAAATCCAAAATATATGATTTCATCTTCGATCACAACGCGGAATTTTCATTGCAGTTTATTAAATTACTAGTTTTGAAAATCATTTCTACAATAATTTACATTATATAGGGGAGAGTGGTCCAAAGTCGGTACAGTAAGACTTTTTGTTGAAAACAGAGGGGAATGTCTTTGGTCAGGTACCACGATCCTTTATTTACAATAAATTATATGCCGTTCGGAGCAGTGTGGAGTGACTTTTGCGGTCGCAATGCAGCGCACAGTGGAGAAATCGATTTTTGCTACTCCTCAAAATGGTGGTCCTAAGCCGGCACCCCCTATTCCTGAGTCGGCACATAATTTTTTCCGCTCAAATACAAAAAAAAGGGCAGGTTGTGTAAGATTTAGGAAAAAATAGACGAGTTAAAACCATTTACAATGAAAAAACATGTAGACCGAATCCATTTCAAATCAGGCAGGTTCTACACTTGAAGTTGCAGAATTTCTCGGGGACATTTTTGCGATTTGTAAAAGAAAAAGTGTACAGAGTTAGGCGCATTAAAATTTTTGGGTCTGTTTTTCCAAAAAACCCAAATTTTTTCTATAAACTCGTATAACTTTTGACCTACTTGAGATATTTACGATTTATTTTCAGATTCTGGTAGAGTTTATCGCATTTTTTCGAAGCCCGCGAAAAAATTGAAAAAATCTTTAAAATTAACAAAATAGCGGCCGTTTTTCTGAAAATTTTAATGGTCGATTTCCTAAAAAAACCCATATATTCTTCGGCAATGTTTATTTTTTTTAATTTGTCCTATCAGAAGGAAAATACCTTCTGAGTTCAATGCGGGCCAAATAAGTTTTGTGGCCAGGAGATTTTTTTTTTCATAAAATCGAATTTTCGCATTTTTCTTGAATACAACAACAGATACAAAAAATGTTGAGCAAAAAGTTTGTACATTTAAAAAAGTTCTACAAAAAGTTATGTTAAGCATTTACGATATCTTGTGCCATTCCCGAGAAAAATGAAAAAATTCAATTTTTATGCGTATGTAAATATCCAACACTTTTGTTCAATATTTGAAAAAAAATACACGCGCGCCATCTCTGAGAAACGCGAGGTTGCCGGCTTAACCCAATGTGCCGACTTCGGACCACTCTCCCTAATTTCTCTTGATTATTCCTCATTTTAAATTAAAAATTAAATTATTAATTACTTTTCATTAAGAATTCATCTTTTATGGTTGAACCTTCAACTACGCACTCGGTTGAAATGCTTTATTAAACATTCATTTTATTGATTGAAGACTTAACTGTTTGCTTGAAAATTATTTTTAACTGAAAATTTGAGTATTCCATTCTTGGTTGAAAATTATCGTTTTTAGTAGAAAATTATACGATTTGCTTGAAAAAAGATCTATCTTGTTGTAAATTCGTCTTTTTTGATAGAAAATAATAGTAGATAATAATTGTTTTTTTGTTTGTTTGATAATTAATTTCTTCAACTGAAAATTCAACTATTTAATTGCTGCTAGTTTAAAATTCAACTATTCGGATGATATTGAACTTTTTAGTAGAAAATTGGCATTTTCGAATGGAAAATTCAAGTATTTTTTGAAGAATTTGCTTTTTTGCTTTGGGAATTTATATCTCTTTGTAAAAATTTGATCTTTTTTGGTAAAAATGTAACTGGTCCGTTAAAATAATCTGTTTTGGTTGTGGATTCAACTATATTGGCAGGAATTCGAAATTTTTTGTTGATTTCAAGTATTTTAATTCAGATTAAAATTTTTTCTCTGATAAATAATTTTGATATTAACTATTGTGTTTTACTGTGAGAATTGATGCTTTTTGTTTAAAATTCAAGATTGAATTTTGAACACCAGGTTGAAAGTTGAACTTCCTGTGAAAAATTCATTTTGTCGTTGTTGCAATTTCATCATTTCAGTCAAATATCAATTATATTGTTGGAAATTCAATTATTTTATTGAAAATGCAACACTTTCATCCAAAATTCAATGAATTTATAGAAAACGTAATAGTTTTTTCTTGAAAATTCGTCTTTTGGCATCAAAATCTAACTATTTGGTCAGAAATGAAACTGTTTTTTCTTGCTATTCAATCTTTTGAGTCTCAAAATTCGACTACTTTGTAGAAAATCCATCTTTGTAGGTAGTTTATTAAACTATGTGGTTACGAATTAAACTACGTATTTTGTTGAAGAATTAATTAATTTTTTGAGAATTCAACTGCTTTGTTTGAAATTCATCCTTTTTGTTCGAAAATGCAACTGCTTTGTTGAAAATCCATCTTTTTGGATTGAACGTTCACCTTTTTTGATTGAAGTTTGTGGTTGAAGTTATTATTTTATTTTCGAAATTTCGTTTTTGTAGGTTGTGAATACAATTGTTTGATCTGAAGTCATTTTATTTTTTTGTTGAAAATTTGACTACCATTTGGTTGAAAAATCCTCTGTCCCTAATTTCCTGAAAAATCACCCAATTTAGCCTGTTTTGAGAGTATTTTAGGCTGCGGTGTCTATTAAAATATTAAGTTGTGACAAAGTAGAGGAAGGATGGAAAAAATATACAAGATAGCCTGACGTAGTTTTTGAAAGGCTCCTCATAGAGGAAGGTCTGTCATGACCTAAATTTTCAAATATATTTTTTTGACATATTTTGTTATAATCTGACCCCAGGATCTCGAAAATAAAATTTTTTCACAATGTCCGTGTGTGTAACTGTTTTCTGTTCGCCGTATCTCGAAAAGTAAAAGAGTTACGATCATGAAATTTGGATCAAGTGTAGCTCCGATTGATATCCAGGTCTGATAGGATTTTAAGCTAGATCGACCATTTAGAAGCAGTTTTTTCTTGCGTTTAGATATTTGAAAAGAACAATTGTACCCTGTTTATATAAGAAAAACTTTTTTTATATTCAAAATACAACAATACGATATCTAGAGTATTTGTTCGCATCTCTGAGACTCATCGATCGACCTATTGTTGAAACTTTTATGACCTACCAGTACCGATTTATGAAGTTTCAAAAAATGGTTCATTCTTTTTATATAAGAAGAACTTATTTGATATTCAAAATAGAACAAAACGATATTCAGAGCATTTGTTCGCGTCCTTGGGACGCATTGATTTGCCCATTGATAAACCTTTTGTGATCCACCAGTACTGCGTTATGAAGATTAAAAAAATTGTTCATTCTGCTTATATAAAAAAAGCTTCTCTAATAATGAAAACACGACAATATTACATGTAAAGTATTTGTTGACGTTCTTGAGACGCATTGATTGACGTATTAATGAACCTTTTGTGACCCACCAGTAGGGTAGACTGGGTACGGTTGTCACAGTCGTCATATTAGCGAAACTATAAGAAATACCCGATGGAGTGCAAAGGGAAAAAGGAGCGGCATGCCCATCTGAACATGCGTCACAACATTGCGTCAATTTTTGCGCGATATTGAAGCTTTCAGGGGCCTTCATTACTTTTTAGCAACAAAAAGTAAGTATTTTCATTCGATTTCTTTTAATAATTGTTGTTATATGTGTACAGATAGAGTAATAAGTGTTTCTCCTCGTTATAAGTTAAACATTAGTGGTTGAATAGAAGTGATTACTTTGCACATATCTTATTCGGTATTGTCATGGCGATTTTTTTCTGCGAATGAGTGTGTTGGGTACGGTTGTGACATAAGTAAAATAAGTTTTTTTTTGCTTTTAGATGCCTAGAAAAAGCGTAAGGAAAGCAGAAAGCGGGTAGTGTGACACAGCAAAATATAAAGACGCTTATACAGAAGTAAAACGCGGGACTTCTTCGCGGAAAGCTGCGGATATGTACGAAGTTGATCGCATGCCTTTGTTACAATACATTCGTAAACGCGATGGAGCCTGTGTCGACCACAATGTTTTTGTTTATTTACCTAATTTTCAGTTTAGTTTACTATTTGACTGATGAATATGAAGACTGTTATAATAACGGTAGATGCTACAGTGCCTTATTAGTTATAAGCCATTAAAATGTTCCAAGATTTGATTTCTTTCGTTTCGTAATAGTTAATTATTTCCAGGAGTAGATTATATTATATTATGTAACATATTACTTGCAATAAAGACCATTTTGGTGTATTTTTTAACCTGTCACTATCGACCCCAAGCACTGTCACAACCGTCCCTGGGGTGTGGTCGGTTGTGACATTTTGTATTTTTTTTCTAATTTGCTCCTATAAATTAACCTCTGTACTTAGGGTCAAATTGATAATATTTATTCGTAGACAAATGTTCATTTCACACTTAAAAATTCCTTTCATCCAGCTAGCTGGCATACTGACAAAATTATAGTCGATCAAATGAAAATTCTCACAACCGTACCCAGTCTACCCTCTGATTTATGAAATTTCAAAAAATGCTTCATTCTGTTTATGTAAGAGTGACTTTTTTATATTAAAAATACGACAATATTACATGTAGAGTATTTGTTGGCGTCCTTGAGACGCATCAATTGATTTATTGGTGAACCTTTTATGACCGACCATTGCCGATCTATGAAGTTTGAAAGAAAGTGCGTATTCGATTTATATAAGAAAAACTTTGTTCATATTATGAGTACTATAGTACTGTATCTGACATGTTTGTTCGCGTCTTTGAGACATGTTGAATGACCTTTTGAGAGATCTGCGAGACGCATCGATTACCAAAATTGTCAACAAAATTTTCAACAAAATTAGTTTCCTTGTTTATGAAAAATTTTTTTTATATTCGGAATATAACAGTACTGAATTTGATGTAATTGTTTGCGTCTGCGAGACGCATGGATTGATCCTTTGACGAACTTTCGAAGACCATTATTGATTAATTAAAAGCTACTCAGAAAGTTTTGAGAAAAGTTACATTGATTATATAAGGTTTTAATTTGAAATATGAAACTACCGTAGGTTAACGAGTTGTTTATTGTAACAGAACACATGAATTGACATTTTGGTGGGCCCTCTCATTTTCTAAAAATAAAATTTCCGGAAAGACAGAAACATAAACTTAAAAAATATTGATAGTGTCAATTTTTGTCTATTGTTAGGGAAAACCTCCCTCTATTAGGAATCAAATTTACTTGATACTTATGAGGAAGCAAAATGCTCATAAAATGAGCACTAATAAATATCCCCATAGTAAATATGTTAATAGTACTTCGCAGCCTTATCTTGAGTATATGCGAACAAAATAATTTCTGAAGCACTTCTTTCTAAGCCTTCTTGTGCAATTTTTTTACACAATTTGACTTTCTGAAGTTTATGTTTTTGAAATGTCCTCTTCAAAAGATAAATATCGTCTTGTAGGGCATTTGTCAGTGACTCAAGAATGCTTGGGAGCGTGTGTAACAAATAAAGAGTGAGTGAGAATAAGGATGGAATGGTGAAGGTGGTCGAGTTATGCCCATGAGTCGAACCTATCTGGGAGACAAAATGTAAAACAGGACTGCCACGCGTGTTCCGACATTGCGTTGTAAAGACAGCCGACACGGTTGGCATTCGTATCGGACAAATAATTTTCTTCCGTGTGTATATTCACCGACCGGTCCATTTTTCAACGCTCTGCAGGGACAGAGACTTTGAATTACGATATTTGAGTATCTGCAATTAACTCTGAATGATTTTTTTCTTATGAATTATAATTGCAATTACCTTATATCATAGTCGCCCTTTGAGATATTTATCACGCTTGCAACATGCCTACTGATCATTCAAATATACCACTTGCTTTTGCAGCCTGTAATCAATTCGTACTTGTATTCAGACAATGCGTTATTCAGGTTACTTACATGTAAATCTTTCTTAGAGTATGCAGAGTCATGTCGAGCGATATGTATGTATTTTAGTCGATGTTAACATTCAGATGATAAATGTGAATGATTATAGTAATAATATTGATTGGTATAATATACTCGGTAGAGTAATACAAATGACGATTGGCGTAATTGAATGGTAATATATATTTAAAGTTCCGAAAGCACAATGGGGCTGAATTTATAAAAAACTACCAAAAGTCCTATTCTTTATGTTTACCATATAAACCTACAATTTTCAAATTTACGTTCCAATACAAGCAGTGAATCATGCGTCACAATATTTTTAATTAGCGTTATTTTTTGACACGTTCTTCAGCTACACAGAAAAAAAAAAGTCTTAAAGTTGGGTTGGTCTTGTTTTTATTTTTGCCTTAAATTAAGCCCAATACTAAATGAGAGCATGAATATCGTTTTAAAAGAAGGCCTTATCGGCTTAGAACTAAAATTAATCCATTGATATGGCTTCTTTGCAAATATTCATCTTGAAACAAGCCCCACAAGACTTATTAAGATAGCAAGATCTTCGCAGTTAAAAAGAAGACGATATTGAGGCTACCGTTTAGCCCTCTAGAAGCGAGATTCAAAAATCTAACGTCTTCTCGCAGTTGTGACAGGAGCAGGAAAATAGACGCCACGCCAAGCATACATGCGTCAATTATAAGTTTTTATTAAGTGAAATTATATCTTATTTAACCTGCTCTATTTATTAAACCTAATTTAACATATTCTCAACCATATTCGAGGTTAGTACATCTCATCATATACTCTTGTTAATGTTATTCACCGCACAGTCATATAGTCGGGGTTCTCGTCTCGACACCTATAACCTATACAACTCTTCACATTATGATTGGATCGCAATTAGGTTATTTCACAGCAAATGAAACAAGAGTTTCGTATGTTTCAGTATTAAATGTAAATTTTTTTATAGTCTCATGATAAGAAACAAAATTATAATATATATTTATTATTGCTTTAGTCCTTCTATATTTTAGTCTGCGATAACGCTTTCTTCAAGCCCACGTTTTGGCTTACGGCTAGTTTTAGACAGTATAGCAGTTACATTCAAGTCCACATTCTGGCTTGCGACTACTTTTCAGCCCATGCAACGTCTCAACTTTAGGTTCTCAATCGCTTTCTTTTAAAGCCTTAATCCTATTCTAGTTTTTAGCAAATGCTGTCTTCTTTTTGTTACACCTTAAAACAAGCCCATATTTGGTATTGTATTAAGACTTTTTTTTTCTGTGTAGAGAAAGACAGCCCTATAATAGTTATCGATTCGCAGATTTTCTATCTTCAGCTTTTAGGGCATGTTTTAAGGGCATGTTTTTGGTTGAAACTTCAAATATTTTTGATAGAAAAAGAATTTGTTGGTCTTTTTGGTTGGAAAATGTATCTGTTTTATTGGAAATGTATTCTCTTTTAGATGAAAAAGCAACTTTTCGGTTGAAAATTAATTTCATTCGGTTCAGGATTCAACTTTATTTTCTTGATTGAAGGTTCATATCTTTGATTTAAAATTAAACCTTGTTGTTAATAATTCGTATTTTTGGTACATAATTAATATGTGCGGGTTGAAAATTCAGTTGCTCTATAGAAAATTCATCTTTTTTGTTGGAAATCCGTATTTTTTTATTGAGTTAAACTGTTTCCTATTCAAAATAAAAATCTTTTGCGATTTCAATCTTCTATTGCATTATTCGTTGAAAATGTCACTACTTGGATGAAAGTGGAATCACTTTGTTGAAAAAAAATGGTTTATTGTTGTTGAAGCTTTATAATTTTATATAAAAATTCTTCTCTTTGGTTAAATGTTTAACTGTTCTGTTAAAAACTCCTTTTTTTGTTGAAAATTTATTTGTTTGGTTGCAGATTCATATCTTTGGTTTAGAATTAAACATTTCTGTTGGAAATTCATCTTTTTGGCAGAAAATTAATATATTTTAATATATTTTAATTAATTTTTTGGTTAAAAGTTGAGCTATTTTTTTGGAAATTATTTTTTTCGGGTGTAGATTCACTATTGTTGTTCAAAATTCATATTTTTGGCTGAAAATTGGACTGTTTTGTTGAAATTTTTTTTTTTGAAAATTCGACTATTTGGTTGACTTTTTAGGTTGAAAAATCATGTATTTGGTAAAAAGATCAATTGTGTTGTTGAAAAATCGCCTTTTTTATTTGGAAAATTATCTTTCGCAATAGGAGTAATATTTTTTTGGTTAAAATAATTAAATAAATTTTTTCATGTTAATTCAAAATTGTTTTATTTATTATAAAAGATTCTTTTATTAAAAATTTAGGAGGAAATCAAAGAAAAGTCAGGGTATTTTGAAAATGAATATTTGCGACCACCCTGATTTAATAAATTTCATAGGAAGTCATGTTCAATATTGAGACTATAGACAATTATAGAGATAGAAAATAAGTATGCGGAAAATTCTTGGCAAAGTACGTGCTTTCTCATCGGAAGCGGAGGCGCTATCATGAAGTGGCCACTTCCGTTGGTAAGAATCGAGTTGACGTTTACAAAAAAGCTCTGGCCTTATTGAAAAATGTACCAAGAAATCGTACAAATATCTGAAAATAGAAAAGTACTTATTTAACATGGTGGCTACGAAAATTGTTAAGTGTGGGTGAAAATCAAAAATCTGAAAATACCATGTCCCTGGAATATTATATGCTTGTTTTTGGTGAAATAATTTTCTTAGCTACAGTGTATTATGAAACGTATTTTCTTTAATAACACTTTATCTTCCAATGACACTGACTACCTTCTATCAAATGTGTGACGTTATTTCTTTAAAAATAATGCTTAAGATCTAATTGTTAAACACATTTATTTTTCATAATGGATTGCAGACTTATGAAATAAAGTTTTTTTTCCCGATTATATAGTTTGTGAGTTATAATCCGGTAATAAAACTGTAGTAAAACAGTTTATACAGGTAAAACGGTTTTATTATTAGAAGGAACATATATTTGAGAAGACTGTATGAAGGAAATATTGATCAAAAATTGTAATTCTCACCTGTAAAATATTTAATCAATAGGCTCATTCAGCATACAAATATTCTTTATAATAATAAAACTTTAATTGCATAACCTTGTCTTAGGGTAACAAAAAATGACAAAAAAGTTATTTGCAGCACATGAAGTGGGTGACGGACAACTTTGCACGTAGCAACTTTGCACGTGCCCAACTGTGCACGTCGATGGCCGGACGGACAACTGTGCACGTCCATGACCACAGGAGCCCATCTGTGCACGTCGAAATTTCAACGTGTACAGTTGTCATTTGGACAACTGTGCACGTGTACAGTTGTCATTTTGACAACTGTGCACGTGCACAGATGGTACTTGGACAACTGTGCACGTGCAAAGATGGTACTTGGACAACTGTGCCCGTCGAAATTGAGACGTGCACAGATGGACTCTTGTGCACTTTGCCGTGCACAGATGTCACTTTCCTAACTGTGCACGTGCACAGATGTCACTTGCCCAACTGTGCACGTGCACAGATGTCCCTTGTCCAACCGTGCACGTGCACAGATGTCCCTTTCCCAACTGTGCACGGGCACGGATGTCACTTGCCCACCTGTGCACGTTTATCTCCTTACGTAAGGGTTGTACTTAAGTAATTCAGAGAGTTCAAGGAATTCAGAGAATTCAAAGAATTCAGAAAGTTCGAAGAATTCACAGAATTCAAGGGATTCAGAGAAAGCAAAGCATTCAGCAAATTGGAGGCATTCAGCGAATTGAAGGAATTCAACAAACTTAAGTAATTCAGAGAATTCAACAAATCCAGGGAATGCAGAGAATTCAAGGAATTCAGAGAATTCAGGTTTTTCAGATAATTCAGGGAATCGCGAGAATTCAAGGAATTCAGAGAATTCTAGACATTCAGCAAATTTAAATGCATTCCGCGAATTCTCGAAATTCAGCGAATTCAAGGAATTCAACGAATTCAACGAATTCAACAAATTCAAGGAATTCAGAGAATTCAACAAATTTAAAGAATTCAAGGAATTCAGAGAAAGCAAGGCATTTAGCGAATTGGAGGCATTCAGCGAATTGAAGGAATTCAGAGAATTAAAGGAATTCAGAGAATTCAGAGAATCCGTAGAATTCACAGAATTCAAGGAATTCAGAGAGTTCAAGGACTCAGAGAAGTCAAAGAATTCAGAAAATTCAAAGAATTCTGAGAATTCTGAAAATTCGAAGAATTGAGTCAATTCAAGGATTCAGAGAATACGAGGAATTCACAGAATTCAAGGATTCAGATAATTCAGAGGATTCCGAGAATTCAGAGAATACAAGGAATTCAGAGAATTCAAGGAATTCAGAGAATTTAAGTAATTCAGAGAGTTCAAGGAATTCAGAGAATTCAAGGATTCTGAGAACTCAAGGATTCAGAGAATTCGAGGAGTTAAGAGAATTCAAGGAATTCAGAGAATTTAAGTAATTCAGAGAGTTCAAGGAATTCAGAGAATTCAAAGAATTCAGAAAAT
>CAKNXH010000604.1:51592-116414 GCA_932178445.1 Andricus quercusramuli | reverse complement strand
AGATTTCCAGGAATTCAGAGAATTGAAGAAATTCAGAGAAAGCAAGGCATTCAGCAAATTGGAGGCATTCAGGTCGAACAAAGAGAGATTTTCATATATCTTTAATAATTTGAAAAGAATAATTTCTTAAAAATAATATTGGAAATATTTTCAAACTAACATTAAGAAAGTTAATACGCTCCATTCCACCAGGATTTAATAATTTTAACTGTTAAAAATTTATTATACATAGATAAAGAGGATCAGCCTCGTATAAACCCTTACTTAAGGACATAAACGTGCACAGTTGGGCAAGTGACATCTGTGCACGTTCACAGTTGGGAAAGGGACATCTGTGCACGTGCACAGTTGGGCAAGTGACACATGTGCACGTGCACAGTTAGGCAAGGGACATCTGTGCACGTGCACAGTTGGCCAAGTGACATCTGTGCACGTGCACAGTTAGGAAAGTGACATCTGTGCACGTCTAAATTTCGACGTGTACAGTTGTCATTTGGACAACTGTGCACGTGCACAGTTGGCACGTGCACAGTTGTCCGTCTGACCAACGACGTGCACAGTTGTCCGTCTGGCCATCGACGTGCACAGTTGGGCACGTGCAAAGTTGCTACGTGCAAAGTTGACCCCATCCCACATGAAGTTAGTTGAGAAACGAAAGATAATCGATATCCCCCTTATTTTTTAATTCGAAACTTATTTCAAATAAGTTTAGGGTAATATTTCACTTTTATTATAATATTTTGCAATTTTGAATAACTTCGAAATATATAGATAAACTAAATGATTTTTTGTTAAGAAAATCTTCAGGCAGTCTGATTTCTGATCTAGCCGCGACTTGGCGCCGTCTAGACCATCCTATATTGACAGCCTAGTCTGAGCCAGGTCTGGCCTTCCATAACATAAAAATTTCTAAGTTTCAATCAGCCAAATTTTTTCACCAATTTCGACAAATCTACAGAGTGTTTAAAATTATGCAAAACAAGGAATTAACACTATTAAAATAATTTAGTCTTGACGGTCTAGTTTTGTGGAGTCCAGGTCTGGCACTGATCCGTTTCCATAACAGAAAAATTCTAAATCTCGATCAAGCTTTTCTCAGTGCATGTCAGAAAAATGTACTGGATATCTAGAATGATAACAAAAATTATATTCTCCAAACAAATACTTTCTTACTTATATCAAGATCTTAGAATCTTTGTGATATTAATTCGAAATTTTTTTCGTCGCAATACAAACAATAGCGTTGGCAAATTAATTTGCAATATTTGGTTGTCTAGTGGTAGGGCGCGCGGTGTATATGTTAGACTCCAAACCCAAAAACGCCCAATGGGCGTTTGAACCGCACGCACGCAGCGCTTCTAAGTGCACAGAACTAAAGTCGGGTCCAAAAGTCGAGGCCCCTCACTTTTTTTGATTCAAACTCGCACAAAAAAAATCTCTGAAATGTCTAATAAAAAGCATCTGAAAGCTTAAAGTCTTCCGAATGCACCGTCATGTTCACTTTTGCCCTAAAAAATTGTTTTTTTTTTTTCAGAAAAAAATGTTGAGTCACTTTTTTTATTTTGCAGGGTTTAACAAAAATTAAGAAACAATTCGAATAATTCTAAAAGATATGTAGAGGTCCTGAAAAAATTCAAAAATTATTTACAGTATGGAAATATTTCAAAAAATTCTCCACAAATTATACATTTTTTTAGATTTCAAAATAAAATTTTGAAGCTTCTCGAAAATGCGTATAGGTGTGAAGAGAATAAGAAAATTTCCTGTACTATTTAGAGGCAATTACTTTCAATTTGCAGGAAACATTCAAATGATGTGAAAAGATATTTAGAAGTTCTGAAAATATTTTCGAAATAAGTTACATTGAAAATAAATTTTTCAAGTTTCTTGAGCATTTTTGAAGGTTTCATAACAATATAAAAATGTTGCCAAGATTCTTGGGAAAATTCGTAATATTTTTTCATTTTGAAAAATTATGCTTCCATGAATATTCATGCTCTGTAAATGCATCTTGAAGACGTTGAGACGACCCTGCTTCGTTCTACCACATCTGTTTTGGGCATTTGGCCTGCTTCTGGAATTACTATTGTCATAGAAAGGGTACTTTTTTTGCTGCCACTTGTCCCGCTGTGTTCTGCAGTTGCATGGCAAAACTGCACATTTTGAGCCATTGAAGGGCTTCCTATCTTCATTCGTTCTCAAGATAAAATGTTTGTAAATAAATCACCGTTAAATGAAAACTATTGCATATTTCAGCATTTCGAAAAATGCATTGCATTCAGGAATTTTCAAAGAATATCTGTGAATTTTCTCAGATTTTTCCTAACGTCGCCCTCCTTCTGGGAACAGGTCAAAGTGGACCCTTGAAAAAGGAGGCCGAAAAACCCTATTTTTTCAGACGTTTTGCATTCTAACTATTGAAAGCAATTTTTTAGGGCAAAAGTGAACATATCGGTGCATTCGGAAGACTTTAAGCTTTCAGATGCTTTTTATTAGACATTTCACAGATTTTTTTTGTGCGAATTTGAATCAAAAAAAGTGAGGGGCCTCGACTTTTGGACCCGACTTTAGGTGTGGGCATTCTCAAATGCACCCACCTATGGTGGGGCTGAACTGAAACGTCCCGAACCCGTTCTAGTTGTCTTCAGATTCAGGAAGTACGTTTTGCAGAATATAAACATTTCTTCTTGTGATAAAAAAACTAGTATTTTCGTCGAGGCACATTCTGAAGCACACAATCCTGGTGAAAGTCAAGGATGAAAAAAAACAGTTATCATATACTAGATAACTAATGTTAAAAAGTGATAAAGACGTTATAATTATTATTGTTATTGCTATTTTTATCTCAACATTTACCACACATTTCTAATAAATATTAGGTATATAACTATTCATTATTTTTTTATTTAGATTTTTCAAAATAACATTTCTTAAATAGATAGCCAATGTAATAATAGCAAAATTATTCTAAATTACCAAAGAATATGAATTTCCAACAAAAAAGTTGATTTTCAATAAATAATTCGAATTTATAACTGAATATTCGGATTTTCAGTTAAACAAATTAATTTTCAACAAGAAAAAACGAATTCTCAACTAAAGTTATGAATCTTTAACCAAGAAAATGAACCTTTTAGAAACAGTTCCACTTGCAACTGAAACTTTTAACCCAAAAAGATGAATCGTAAACAAAAAGATAATAAATAATGTTTGAAAAACAAAATTTTTCAATGACGAGTCAAAAATAACTGCATTGAACCAACAGAATCCTGATTAAAGTCAAGGATGAAAAAAACAGGCATCATATACTACATAATTAAACTTAAAAAGTGATAAGAACGATATAGTTACTAGTTTTATTGTTGTGTTTATTGTTATCGTTATTTTTATTGTTATTTTGAATAATGATTGGAACATAACTATTCATTAGCTTTTTTCTTATTTAGATTTTTCAAAGTACCATTCCTTAAACAGGTAGCCAATGTAATAGCAAAAAAAATCATTCAGACGATTCGGTTTTTCTTGTTAAAAATTAATTTTTTCAACTGAAAATCTGACTTTTTTGTTAAAAATGTGAATAATTTGTTGAAAATTAAATTCTTTGTTGGAAATTCATATTCTTTGGTAATTTGGAATAATTTTGCTATTATTACATTGGCTCTCTATTTGAGAAATTTTATCTTAAAAAATCTAAATTAAAAAAAAAATGAATTATATACGTTATATGAAGTTATATACCTAATGAAGTTATATACAAAAAGAAATGTTTATATTCTCCAGAACGTACTTCATGTATCTAAAGACAACTAGAGCGGGTTCAGGACGTTTCAGTTCAGCCGGAAGCGGGTGCTAATCTGGAAAATTGCACCCCCTCCCAGCGAAATCGCGGTAAAATTTCCGCTGTAACCACGTCTCACGACCGTGAGATAGGTGGTTACAGTCTGCGACGAATTCAATACGATAAACCGGCAAAAGTCTCGTGCACCCTGAGGACACGGAGCGACCCAAGGACGGTCGCCTTCGGCATTTTCCCCGCAAGTGTCTTAGCATTTTGTTGACACACAGGGATGCTTTTCAGGCTAGAAACCAGTGAAACTTTGGCACCTCCAAGAGGGCGGATGATTAAAACGGTCAGATTAACAGAATATTCGGGGTATAACCGTCGCAACTGCCTCATAAGATCTTTTTACCTCTCTTTCTTTCCTTTCTCCTTCGCTGTAACGTTTTTGTCAGCTGGTGCCAAAATTCGATAACGAACATGGTTCGTTTCTCGAAGTCAAGGAGAACTATGTCAGGCCTCGAGTGCGCAAGAGAAACAATTTTCGAGTATATAATAGAGTATATATAGAGTATATAATACGGCACTTCTCATTTTCGACAGTTGACTCTACTTCCCTAGGAGCGTTTAGCGGAGCGGTATTGTGCCAATTCCGTAAGAGTGACAGAGACGGTATTAACGCAATCTTAGTGCCGCATTGTGCCTTTGGATGTAGGTTGTTCCCACATAAGTTGGACAACTAGATAGTATGTGTCCTATATGCTCGGGGTGTGCATGACACGCTCTGCAACTATCATCGGGAATATCTTGGCTCAAAATATGGCGACGGTATGCTAGAGTGAAAATGACACCGTCTTGACATGCCAAAATGAAACCCTCCGTGCCTGATTTCAATCCGGATGATTTAAGGAAAGCATACGTTAGCTCATACGACATCGACTGATCCTCCACATTTCTGTGGAAGATGCCGTGCATCCTCTTGTCGAGGAGCTCTTCGCGGAAGTTTTTCTCCTGTATTTTCTTAATCCGGGCCTACAGAAGTGAGTATTCAAGATGGATAAGATTTGATGCATTTTGCTCACCCCTGGTATTTAAGTCAAGGCCGAGTGTCTCATGGCAGCAGCCTCCTTCGCAAACTTTGTACAGAAACGCCTGTTTGCCCGCTTGTTTATGTTTCCTGATCACTTTAAGAAAAGGGTCTTGTCCACTTGCAACTATATGTGCTGTACCCAGAATAATCCTGTTGTTAAGACATTCAAGATTCAGTATTCCGCGACCACCTAGGCGGCGTGAGATGTAAAGTCGCGGAACAGAAGACTTGAGGTGCATGCTTTTTTTCATGTGCAGAAACTTTCGCGTCCCGATATCAAGGGATTTGAGCTCGTCCTTCGTCCATGGAACCGCTCCAAATGAATAGAGTACTACCAGGACGGCAAGCATGTTCGTTGCAAATACTCTGTTCTTAGCAGACAGTTCGGAAGACCAAATCTGCCGGATGAGACGTTTGCATCTACTTCGGAGAGTATCCTTTATAGATGTCACGTCCTGAGTGCAGCTCTGTGGCACGCCCAGGTATGTATAGGTCTCTCCAGCGCTAAGGTGTCGTATAGCGCTTCTGTCAACGAGCTCAGGGTCTTCGGGGATGCCATTAAGTTTTCCTTCCTTAAAATTAACCGTGGCGCATTTCTCTAACCCGAACTCCATTCCAATCTCTTCAGTGTACCCTTTGAGAATTTTTAGAGCTTGGTGTAGTTTCTCTTTATTTCTAGCATAGATCTTGAGATCGTCCATGTAAAATACATGAGAGACCTTATGCTTTCGATCTCCAGGTTTGCCACAGAGGTACCCTTCGGAATGACGAAGTGCGAGAGACAGTGGCAATAATGTGAGGCAAAAGAGAAGAGGGCTCATGGTGTCGCCCTCAAACAAACCTCTCAGAAAGGTGACACTGTTAGTGATCGCACGATGTTTTCCAGATGAGATAGTAAATCTGGTTTTCCAAAGCGGCATTAATCTCTCTATGCACCGCACGATGTGTGGATGAACCTTGAAGCTTTCCAACAGACAGATGATAAGTCTATGGGTGGTTGAATCGAAAGTTTTCCGGTAATCAATCCAGACCATCGATAGGAATCGGTGATAGGATGCTGCGTCTTTACAAACACATCTATCGATGAGCAGGTTCTCCCTACATCCTGCTACCCCTTTCTTTGATCCGCGTTTTTCATACATCTCTCGCCACACAGGTCCAATTGTCCGAAGAATCCTATCATTTAGGATAGCTGTAAAGATCTTATACAGTGTGTTCAGACAAGTTATTGGCCTGTAATTCTTAGGGTCAGCTAAGTTGCCCGTCCTCGGCAGGAGCACTGTGCGACCTTCCACCAACCACTCCGGAATAGCCTCTTTCGACTTTAGATACAAGGTGATTTCGGGTCAGATGCTAGTGGGTCGAAGCAAACTTCTTCCACCAAAAGGTCTTGATACCATCTGAACCGGGAGCGGAATAGTTCTTCATGCCTCTTAATACGTTTTTCACCTCCTCGGTAATGATAGGTGGGCATTCCTCCTCAGCTGTTATGAGGGCATTGCACAGCTTCTTGAAGTGGATGTTGGACCTCGTAGACTTATCTCCAAAATGCTTCGACTCCTCTGGTTTGGGCGGATGTTCGACAGTAACTGGAGGGTCTTGGAAGAATCAAGATGGGTCAGACAAAAACTGTTGATTTTCTCTGATCCACCTCTCCTTCTGCTGTAGACTTCTCTTAGCGTTAGATATTTCTCGCATTCTGTCAACAATATGCGTACTGTCTTGCCCAGCCTATCTTTGTGCTGAGTTGATGTATTCGTCTTTTGGTCTTATGATCAACCGTTGATTTTGTTTTACGGTTTGCATCTGCCAAATTCTCGCTGCACTGTATACACGACAATTGATAGTCCAAAGGTCGGATTCTTCGGAAAAATCTTTACGAAGCTCATCAGCCAGTTCAGTCAGATCTTTGGGCTTGGGAGAAACCTGAATTTTGATGTTTTTCCGAGTCCTGAAGCATCGTTCTTCGTCTATTGGATGCCTGTTCGCGGTTGGTATCAGTGTCGCCACTCTTTCTCTGTTGCCGGCTTGTTCTGGCTGCGGTAGATTAGGCACTCCGCTTACATAGCCCCTTTTTCGCAGTTGTACGGCATAGTTTCGCAGACGTTGACGCGAAGAGTCGGGAGACCTGCGCGTTCGATTGTTTTGAACCGCACTTACTACAACTATGTTTGTTGTTGTCATTGTTGTTCCCACGAGCAGCTACGAAAAGGGTTCGACCATCCTTGTAAAGCCCCGCGTGGAAGGATTAGGCTGATACTCTAAGAGGTCGCCTGGTATCTCAGGTCACCGTTTGAGACACCCCACCCAGGTGTCATTCAGCTTTCGGCACGGTTCTATCGCCTTCGCTTAAGGGTTGTTTCTTCGGGACCATCCCTGGACAATTGTCCGCGACAGCTTATTCATTATTGTAAACATAATCAGCAGAAACCCTTGGTACAGGGAGCCTCTATCCGCAACCTGAGGACGCGTTCGGTAGCCTTGTCATATGCCTATCTAGGCATAGGTATATGTAATTGAAAAAAAAGTTAAACAATCACCGCAGGGTACCACTAAGAGCAACTGCCATCTAAAAAAAAAAATGTCAATAGCCCCCAGTAGAACCGCAGTAAAATACACCTATGGCCACGTCTCACATCCGTGAGATGGGTGGTATATATATATATATATATATATATATATATATATATATACATGTACTTAGGCGGTTAGAGTTTGATTCTCAGTGCTTGCTAACTTTCCGCGAATGCGTTCTTCGAGCGTTATATTTAATATATGTATAAGTAAGAATATTTCAAGAACTATCAATTCAATCTATAATTATAATTTTTTTAATTTCCTTCTTTTATTGAATTTCTCCGTGTAGTTTAGAATACAATTCTCGACACTAGTATTCTAGAAGGAAAAAATATATTGTTTAGTCATTCATTTATTATCAACTGTTGTATCTTATTTCCTATTTTTTATTATATCCCATATACTATTTATTCAGTTATTATTTATTTATTTGCCTCTGACTGGAGTGCTGGCGTGTCAAAATAGCGGCAGACCAGGCGCTACCTAGCACCTGGCTTAACCGTCTAGATGTAGACTTTACAAAAGTAAATCATCAAAAGGTAACATCAGTAAATCAGTAAATCAGTCCCAGACTAGAGCGTCTGATCTACACCAGATTAGGTTCTAGATGGTCTAGTCTGAGGTTAATCATCGCTAGAAGATTTTCCCACATAAGGCAATCGATCCATATCAGCCCACATTCTAGAAAATTCTCCAAAACCGAATAAAATTTTGTTCAAATCCCCTCAAATCATTCAAATCTTTGAACAGTCCTTGGCACTTTTCAAATCTCTTGAGAATTCGTTGGTATCTTTTAGAATACACTAAAATATTTAAAATCTTTTGAAACTTCGAATTCTTGTGAATTTCCTTATAATTTTGCAAGGCTCTTGAAAGATGCTTGGAGATCTTAAAAATACCTTCAAATTTTGAAGAACCTTAGAGATCTCTTCAAATCATTAAAATCTATTAAAAATTTATTCGAATATTCAAAGAAAACCTGAAATATTTCGAAGCCTTTAAAATCCCTTGAATTTGGTTAAACTTATTGATAATTCCTAGGAAGATTTTAAAATATCATAAAATATTTCAAATCTTTTAAAATTACTTCAAATCATCTAAATCTGTTGGAAATTCCTTGAAGGCACTGATATTTTTCATTTATTGTATACAGAAGACTATATATAACAAACTAAAAATAATATTTTTTTATCCACTATATATAAGCTATATGTAACTTTTTGCAACATCCACCTCAAAAGTTGACGTTTTCATGCTTGTAAATGGTGCCTAAAGGACCTTATTTTATCAGACTGTGCGCGAAACAATTTTCGCGCATGCGCAGTTGGAAGACGGCTTACTTCAGAAACTGGTGAAAAAGCTGCGCATGCGCACTTTCGAGATGAGGTACTTTAGACACTGACATAGGTAACTTTAAATATTGTTGTTGGTATCTTCTTGAAATAAATTAAGTTTAACTTGAACAAATGTTTTAATGATTGAAGTTTTGTTTTTAGGGTTCGTAGCCCCCCCCCCCCGCCCCCCCTGGAGGAACATAGCATAAACGCCAAAAAATTTTTTTAGTAATTTTTTTTCCAACTCATTTTTTTCAACACATTTTTTTCACAAATATTTTTTCACAAAATTTTGTTTTCAAAAAATTTTTCTCACAATATTTTTGTTTGAAAATTTTACTTTCACTAAATTTTTGTTTCAAAAATTTTTGTCACAACATTTTTTGTTTCAAAAATTTTTTTCACAACATTTTTTGTTTCAAACATTTTTTTGCATCCAATTTTTTCACAGAACATTTTTTTTCAAACCATTTTTCCTTTCAAACAATTTGAAAATTTTTTTTTTTTAATTCCTTTACTCCACTCTATGCATATTGTTCCTTGAAATTATTAAAACTAACCTAAAGCTTTTAAAATCCTGTCAAATCTTTGAAGTCCTCGTAAGGTTTGGTAAATGCTTTGCAATTCCATGGATTTTTTTAATTTTTTAGATTGCCTTAAAATCTTCCAAATAGATAATATTGAATACCAGTTCGCTTCTGCAAATATTATCTTAAAAATAAAGGTGAGAAAAAATCAATAGAATAAGACTTTCATCTTGGTAGTTATTTGTTAAATCAATTTTATTATAAAGAATAATAATAGTGCAATTTTAATTTTCATATTTTAATCCTCGAGAAGCAGATGTAAATATTACTTTGACTTTCATAATTTCATAAATGGTTGATATAAAAATATTCTTATTAAATACAAGCAATTATAATTAGAAAATAAGAGCATACTGTCTAATCTAACAAATCATAGGTTGCAAAATAGGTTAGAAAAATTACCATTCTCAATGGGAGGGTGCAATGAGAGGGAAAACTCTTGGATGTAGTGCTTTTGGAAATTCAGTGCCGTATGACGTCATGCGCCGAGGTTCATGAGGATGATCGGTGTTCGATTCCCGCCAGCGCTGCTTTCATCTAATACGATTTTTTTCAGCTCAGAATAAAATATTGATATCTAATTGTGTGTCTAATGTCTGTAAATAGGAATAACGTCTTTACTATTAAGTTTTGTAAACTTCAGAGTCGTTTCTAGGGATTATTGAAATAGTGACGTTATATCCTGGCTTTCTTTTGTCTTATTGTAAAAATTAATATCATAATATTAAATTTTAGAACCAAAATTTTCTTCTTGTAAAAAAGATTTTTCATTTTGATCTAAAATACATTCTTTCCGTATAATTCAAACTCGAATACTCTCAATTTTTTTTTATCCATATTCGATTTTTCAAATTATTTCTAGATAAATTTATATATTCATTGTCTGTAGAATCATCCAGATATCAATCAGGATTTGAATTTATAGAATGCATACGAGGATATAGAAACATTTCTGGGAAAATGGAATTCAAAGTTGTCTCATTTCCAACATATATCAAACTGCTTTTGATTTCCATCGCTCGACATAAGGAAATTGTTCAGAGAATTTAAGTGGATTGGAAATAGGTTCCAATGGAATAGGATCCTACTTTCTGGATGTTACCATGTATGACTGATAGAGAGAATTGTCCTCGACAGAATTTCCATTTACATACGTAGACAAAACGACACTGATAAACCAATGCCACAATGGTAGAAATGTCCCCGGGAACAGAGATACAAAATCAGCTGCATGCATACAATAATCTGAGATCTTATTACAAGACTTATTTTTCAGAAGATTTCAATGTATTTCAGAGAGTTTAACAAGGTTCAAGGGATTCTATACGATCTCTAATTATTTCACAGGGTTTACGGGGTTTTATTGGTTTTAAGATATTTTAAACAATATTAAATTAATTTCAATTTCAAAGAATTCATAGCTAGAATTTAAAATATTTCAAGGAATATTCCAAGGAATTTTGAAGGATTTCAATCATTTTAAGGGAATAAAGGAAATTTTAATGGGTTTTTAAAGAATTTCCTAGAATTTCGGGAGATTTGGAAGGATTTTATGACAATTGTAAGGTTTTAGGATATCTTAAAAGATTCCAGCGCACTTTAACGAATTTTATAAAATTCCCGAGGATTTCAGCAATTTTAAGAGATTTTGAAGACTCTCAATAAAGTATTTCAATACATTTTTTCTAAAAAGATTTCACAGGATTTCAAATATATCAAGGGATTTCAAGAAGTTTCAAAGAATATCACCATATTTCAATTAACTTCACAGAAAAAAACGAAATGTAATCTTTACATCGGTTTCAGAGTAATCGTTACCTGAAACAAAAATTAACTTTACGTATTAAGATTTACCCATCAGATGGCAAATGGTTACCATGCCAACTCTATTATATCTTGTTTTGTTTCGATTAGAAAAAATTCAACTTTACTTACTTGAAAATTACCAGCAACAAAAATTAACATCTGTTTTTTCTGTGTTTACCAGATTTTATAAGGGATAATAATATAATGACGCAGTTTTATACCTTCAGGAATTTCAAAATATATATGGTAATTACAATTTTTTCAAGATTTCAGAGCCTTTGAAGAATCTTAATCATTTCTAAAGTTTTGAAGGCATCTCCAAAGATTTTAGAATATTTGAAAAGATTTTAAGGAATCTGAATAGACCTCATGATATTTTAAAGAGTATTTAGGATTTGAGCGTTTGTAATTTTGTAATTTTTAAAGTACCAATTTTTGTATTTATTGAAATTATCATTATAAATTATGGTTTAAACTTTTTTCTGAACATGTTTGAGCTTTTTTAGTATAGAAATAATACGCTAAAAAATTCGATAAGATCCAAGAATTTAAATTGGAATTACAGCAAATTTGTGAAAAAATGGTGTTTGGTATTTAATAGATTTTTCTTCTGGTGTCTTCTCATACTGAAAAAGCCTACACATTCTCAGAAAAATTTTGAGCCGAACTTATGAAAATTATTCTATTGAATACCAAAATCGAAATTTTAGAAGTTCACTGTATCTCCAGTTTTGATTCCTGGGGCTCGGCGATTTTTTCTTAGTGCATTTTCATCACTGGAAAATTGCCATGTACCTGAAAAAATTCTTTCCTGATTTACCATAAACTACGTTACCAACTGTGGACATTGAATTCAATATGAAACACTTTAAAAGTATAAGATCTCAAGTCGAAATATATTGCAATTTCAACAAAATCTTCAAATTTTCTGATGAAAAAGCTGTTCAAGAACAAATAATTAATTTTAACCAAATGCTGACATTAACAAGAAAATAGTTGAACTTTCAAGCAAAAGAGTTGAATTTTCAAAAAAATAGTTAAACTTTTAATCAAGTAGTTGAATTTTCTGGTCAAAGGGACACATTTTATCGAAGACAGTTGAGTTTTCTACAAAATGCAAATAATTCTTCTTGTAGGAACAATAATTTTTTTTTGGTTGCAAATTTAACTATTTGGTTCAAAAATCGTCTTTTTTAGTTGAAAATTCCACTACTGGGTT
The DNA here is from genome assembly GCA_932178445.1 of Andricus quercusramuli. NCBI lineage: Eukaryota > Metazoa > Arthropoda > Insecta > Hymenoptera > Cynipidae > Andricus > Andricus quercusramuli. The sequence goes on along the minus strand of CAKNXH010000604.1, from coordinate 104,023 downwards.
GAAAGTTGAGCTTGTTCGTTTAAAATTCATATTTTTTAAGATTCATCACCTTGGGTTAAAAGTTCATTATTCCTTTTTTTAAATTAATCTTCAGGGTGAAAAAGTCAACGTATGCGTTCACCTCTTTTGTTGGAAATTCATTTTTTAATATTCATCATTAATTTCTTAACTAACAATGAAAAATTCGTCTTTTTTAGTCAAAAATTAATCTTCTTGGTTGAAAGTTCATCCTTCTTGATTAAAAATGCAACTTTATGTGTCTCAACTAATCTGGTATAGTTGAGAATTCAACAGTTTAGCACAAAATTAAACAGTTCGGTTGAAATTTTAATTTTTTTTTCTTTAATTAAAATATTTTTATGAAAATTTAACTTTTTCGTACACTTTTTAACTTTCTATATTAAAAAGTTATATTTTTGGGCTGAAAATTAATCGTTTTGCAGACAATTTGTCCTTCTGGCTTTGAAATTGATTAATTTTGTTTGAATTTAATATATTTTGTTCAAAACTCGTGTTTGTTGGTAGAACATTATAATCTTCTTGCTGGAAAATTCAACTTTTTGGTTGAAAATTGAACTATTTGGTTGAAAATTCATCTCTTTTAGTTGGAAATTAAACTACTTGGTTGATGGTGGAACTAGTTTCTTAATTTTTTTAAAGATTCACTTCTTTGATTGAAAATTCATTTCTTTGGATGATGATTAAACTATTGGTTAAATAGTCGTCGTTTTTGGTTGAATTTAACTGATTACAAATTATCCCGTATCCGACCGAGGCTAGGATAAAATCTACTTATTATGCCTAAGACAGTTTTAGAGTGCAGATTTTATTTTAGTTTTCTTCTATCTAATGTGAATTAATACGCCCTTGCATGCGATAGTAATATTTAACATGGCTGAGAGGCAGAGCCATGTCTACGCATTGTTCGCAGATAGTCTAACTAGATATACCATATTTATGCCATCTAGATCCCGAATGCACACGTGGCCATCGAGACCAACCCACGTGGCACGATTAGTTCATGGAGCAATTTATGGCCATGAATACTAATTCAATTCGCGGGGTGCGTCACTTTTTTACCCCATCTGCTAATTTAAATCCAGGTTCTAGCGTGTTCTGACTAATTACTTTTTGCCAAGATTCTCCCTCAGCGAAATTCATATTCGTGGCAGTATCATTCATTTGTAATCAAATTGAATGTACAATTAAAAAATCCACACATATGTATAAAAAAACTTTTTTTCGATTCCTAAAAGAATCTTCTAATGAGGGCCTGAAATGGTTCAAATTTTTGAGGAAACACCTTTTCCATCTTGATCCTCTTGCTAAAAAGCATTCTTTCAGTTTGGGACGCTTCACATTTCTAACATTTCAAGTAAAATCTTGGCATTTTCAACAAAATAGATAAATTTTTAACCAAGAAAATGATTTTGCCACACAAAATACGCGAATTTTCAACTGAAGAAGATGAATTTTCAACCAAAAATGGAATAGTTCAATTTTCAGTTAAAAAAATATTTTCAACCAAAGAGATAAATTTTCAATCATATAATAGGAATTTCTTTTAAAATTGATTCAACTTTAAACCAAGTAGTTGATTTTTTATCCAAGACAGATGAATTCTCAAAGAAAAATGTAACCGTTGACATTTCAACCAAAACAAGATTTTAATTTTAACGCAGAAACAGTTGAATTAAATCAAAATTAACAAATTTGTTACAAAATACTTAAATCCTAAGCCAGAAATAATTAATTAATTTTCAAACAGAAATGACAAATTTTCACCAAAACAGTTGGATTTTTAATCAATTAAATGAATTCCTACCGAACTGTTCCACCTTTCAACAAAATATATGAATTATAAAACAAATATTTGAAGCTTCAGTTTAAAAAAACTGATTTTCTACTATAAAAAAAAAAACAATTCTCAACAAAATAGTTGAGTTTCCAAACAAAGAGATGAATTCTCAGCTGAAATTATGAATCTTCCACAACAAGATGATTTTTTAACAAGTAGGTGAGATTTTTACTGAAAAAAGAATATACTTCTACTAAAACAGATACATTCCTAATCCAGAAAGACGAGCTTTTGAAAAATAGTTGAATTTTCAACCATGAAACATTAAATTTTAACACAAAAATAAGAATTTCCAACAAAAAATTAATTTTCTACCAAAATAGTTATATTTTTAACCCAAAAAGACGAATTTTTATCAAAATATTCGAATCCTAAAGGAAAAAGAATAATTTTCAACCAACTAGTTGCATTTTATCAAAGAAGGAAGCGTTCTGCTAAAACAGATGAATTCAAAACCCAAAAAGACGAATTCTCAACAAAACAGTTGAATTTTTAATCAAAAAGAATAACTTTTTAACAAAATGGTTGAATTATCAACCAAATAATAAAATTTTTAACTAAAAATATAATCGTCGGGAGGAGGCAGCTGCAAAAGAAGAAATAGAAATACAACACAAACAAAATTACTGACAAGAACATCATAAAAAAGTGGCCACAAATTTTCATTTTTGAAATTGCCTAATGTTTCACTTTCCATGACCATTAATATTCAAAGACCAGAAGCTTGATCTTGCAACATTTTCAACTTAAAATATTTTTTTGATTATAATATCAAATATTACATCATTCGTTAAGAATTATTCTTTTTTATTTCACAAATTAATTACTTGGTTGAAGTTTGCACCTCTTTGTTAAAAAATAATCTTCTTGTTGAAGATTCATAATTTTAGCTGAGAATTCACCTCTTTGGTTGGAAACTCAACTATTTTGTTGAAAACTCTTTGTTCAATGGTAGAAAATTGTAATTGTCAAACTTTGAATTTAGCTCTCTCAAATTTAATTTAAAAAGTTAATAACTGAACCTAACATTAAAATGACAAGTTGGAATCGAACTTATTTTAAATTCGTAAATAACTTTTCAAATAAGAGAAAAGATAGAAAGATTATTTTAAATTGCATTATACCGTCAAACGATATAAAATTTGAGATATTTCAAGTGATTAGATAGATTTTTATTCTAAAAAACGGTTGAATTCCTGGTTAAAAAACAAATTTTTTAATACCTATCAGAATTTTTGCACAATCTTCGGGATGGGGTCAACTTTCCACGTAGCAACTTTGCACGTGCCCAACTGTGCACGCCGATGGCCAGACGAACAACTGTGCACGTCGTTGGTCCGATGGACAACTGTGCACGTGCCAACTGTGCACGTGCCATCTGTGCACGTATAAATTTCGACGTGCACAGTTGTCCAAGTACCATCTGTGCACGTGCACAGTTGTCCAAATGACAACTGTACACGTCGAAATTTAGACGTGCACAGATGGACTCCTGTGCACTTTAACGTGCACAGATGTCACTTGTCCAACTGTGCACGTGCACAGATGTCCCTTGTCAAACTGTGCACGTGCACAGATGTCCCTTGCCCAACTGTGCACGTTTATGTACTTACGTAAGGGTTTATACGAGGGTGATCCTTTGTATCTATGTATGATAAATTTTTAACAGTTTTACTTATTAAATCCTGGTGGAATGGAGCGTATTAACTTTCTTAATGTTAGTTTGAAAATATTTCAAATATTATTTTTAAGAAATTATTCTTTTCAAATTATTAAAGATATATGAAAATCTCTCTTTGTTCGACCTGAATGCCTCCAATTTGCTGAATGCCTTGCTTTCTCTGAATTACTTAAATTCTCTGAATTCCTTGAATTCTCTGAATTCCTTGAATTCTCTTAACTCCTTGAATTCTCTGAATCCTTGAGTTCTCAGAATCCTTGAATTCTCTGAATTCCTTGAACTCTCTGAATTACTTAAATTCTCTGAATTCCTTGTATTCTCTGAATTCTCGGAATCCTCTGAATTATCTGAATCCTTGAATTCTATGAATTCCTTGTATTCTCTGAATCCTTGAATTGATTGAATTCTTCGAATTTTCGGAATTCTCAGAATTCTTAGAATTTTCTGAATTCTTTGACTTCTCTGAATCCTTGAACTCTCTGAGTTCCTTGAATTCTGTGAATTCTTTGGATTCTCTTAATTCTCTGAATTCCTTTAATTCTCTGAATTCCTTGAATTCGTTAAATTTGAAGAATTCTGTGAATTCCTTGAATTCGTTAAATTTGTTTAATTCTCTGAATTCCGTGCATTTGTTGAATTTGTTGAATTCTTTGAATTCTCGGAATTCCTTGAGTTCGTTGAGTTCCTTCAATTCGCTGAATGCCTCCAATTCACTAAATGCCTTGCTTTCTCTGAATTCCTTGAATTCGTTCAATTTGTTGAATTCGTTAAATTTGTTGAATTCTCTGAATTCCTTGAATTTGTTGAATTCATTGAATTCCTTGAGTTCGCTGAATTTCTAGAATTCGCGGAATGCATTTAAATTTGATGAATTTCTAGAATTCTCTGAATTCCTTGAATTCTCGCAATTCCCTGAATTATCTGAATAACCTGAATTCTCTGCATTCCCTGGATTTGCTGAATTCTCTGAATTACTTAAGTTTGTTGAATTCCTTCAATTCGCTGAATGCCTCCAATTTGCTGAATGCCTTGCTTTCTCTGAATCCCATGAATTCTGTGAATTCTTCGAATTTTCTGAATTCTTTCAATTCTCTGAATTCCTTGAACTCTCTGAATTACTTAAGTACAACCCTTACGTAAGGACATAAACGTGCACAGTTGGGCAAGGGACATCTGTGCACGTGCGCAGTTGGGCAAGGGACATCTGTGCACGTGTACAGTTGGACAAGGGACATCTGTGCACGTGCACAGTTGGGCAAGTGACATCTGTGCACGTGCACAGTTAGGAAAGTGACATCTGTGCACGGTAAAGTGCACAAGAGTCCATCTGTGCACGTCTAAATTTCGAAGTGCACAGTTGTCCAAGTACCATCTTTGCACGTGCACAGTTGTCCAAGTACCATCTGTGCACGTGCACAGTTGTCCAAATGACAACTGTACACGTCGAAATTTCGACTTGCACAGATGGGCTCCTGTGGTCTTGGACGTGCACAGATGGACGTGCACAGTTGTCCGTCCGGTCATCGACGTGCACAGTTGGACACGTGCAAAGTTGCTACGTGCAAAGTTGTCCGTCACCCCAATCTTCATCTAGTAAGACATCTCTGTCCTCGCACAACTTCTTTGCCAACTCTTTCAGGGTGGGCTTTCCAGGCTCGTCAAACCATTCTGACATTTTCGTTGGAAAACTATACAATTCTTTGAATCTAATATTATCTCCATATGAAAGAATAGTACAATGTCCACTTAGGCGCCACCTCTGTGCGTGGCCTATTCGGTCCTGCCTCAGCGAAGGAGGCGAGTAGAAGACCGCCCGCGAACCGTGATCGTCGATTAAAATTGAGCTCAGATACGGTTGAACATTTTTAATCATATCTCGGGCACCCATGAAGATTTTTTAAGTTTTCTTGGCTTAAATAAGAGATAAAACTTCAGGCTCCATGTCGTAAAATTTGCAGGTTTTTGAAAAAATTTTCCTAGGTCGTGCAGAAAGTTGAATTTGAGGTAGAAAATTTGAGAAAATCTTGAATTTTTTTTTTCAACTTCTCAAGTGCTCTACTATTTTCAGAAGGTCAAAAAAATATTTGTTGAGTACCAATAGACGTGGAATTTCATGAGCTTTCCAACTGTTTTTTGCAAAATGCCGTATCTCTTTTTTTCGCCGAAATATCGTCGTTCGAAGTCAGCAGTGATTTTTAATAGCGCTCACGCGAGTCGTGCGCACAATTTCCGACGGTAGTATATATATATATATATATATATATATATATATATATATATATATATATATTGTATAATACATCATGTATATCCCAATTGTTTCTTTGCATCCTTTCAAATAAAAATTTCGTTTTGATTAACCTAGCCTCAAAATTATTCACCACAATTCAACAATTTGAGACCGCTTCCCTTCCCTTCTGATACTTCTGAAACAGTTGGCCAAAATCATTACACTTCACTAATTCGTTATAGTAATCGCGCTAGGTTACTATTGAATTAGTAAAGCGGAGTTCGAAAATTTACTAAAGAATAGTGAACCATGTTTAGTTATTGATATTAGTGAAACTTAAACTAAATTATTAGTGAAATACTTACTATTTTAAGAGTCAAACCTCAAACTATTACTATTTTGTTAGTAAACCATACATTTACTCATTTAATTAGTGAAATTTTCACTAATTCAGATTTAGAAAGTTTCTATTTTCTTTTGAGTTCATATTGTCTGGTAAACACCAGCATCTTGCACGCGATAATACGTAATATCCTATGAAATAAATTTTTCTTTTATCATACAATATATTATGATATACTAATTTTGCTTCTATCTCCTTCCAAAATATTAACAAAAAATCCAAACTGAACTTCGAGAACGACGCCTGACAACGCAGTCCTCGAGGCGAATTCGCTAATAGCACGAACAAACTTTAAGTGCTTTTTCCAAATCTGAATATCCCAATAAATTTTGAACGAATCTCTATGAGATTTTCCAAAAAACTTCATTCCACATTGCTGAAAAAATCACTCACTGGAAGTTGTTTGGAAGTCGAAGATACCTGGATACTTTTTGCCGCGGCGAAACCAAGAAAACACAATTATCGATTGACCTCATTTTGTAATTAAACATTATTGAACAATAAGCAATTCTTAACTTTTCCATGATTTCCTAGGCATCGCTAGATTATTTTTAATATGACCTGCAAAAATTAACTCATTTCAATAATATTTGGCCGAGTTGAAACCATTTTGAGTTTTAAAAATTAATTAAATAAGGGCGATATTTTTTTCAATATTCTATTTTTATTAATAAAAAGAAACGTTTGGCACACTTTCTGATTTCGAACTACGCAAAATTTGAGGCCCTGTTTCTACTGGAGTATGTTAGGCTTCAGCTCGATTAGTTTTGGTGATAAATACGATTTCAATTTTAATTATCACTTCATGGAAATGCACATATTCCCAGAGAAACGTATTGAGACCTCACGATGTCATTTTCCTGAAGAAATGGGAGCTATTTTCAATATTTTCATCTTCCACTTTCTGCAGACGACATAGGTCGGAATGCATATAGATATGAGATACAGAACGTAAAATTGGCTTGGATCACTTTCATGGGACGGATCATCCATATCTCGATCTAAGCTCCTCTTAAAACGGGTGCAGCATTCCTTTCAATCTAGTACGGTAAATGGAAATAGATGGAGATTGAATTCGTCCAGAGAGTCGAAAGTACCAGAAGAAAGAGAAGAAAGGCCTGATGGGCGAAGTACATCAAAAAGAACCTATTTGTGTACAAAAACGTGTCCATTTCACTCTACAATTTAAAAAGCATTCATGACTAAAAAGCTTTCAATTGGACCAAAGCACAAGGTTCACAAGGTTTACTGAGAAGAAGATTTTTGCTTTAATCAAATATATTCTATTTGAATCAAATATATTCTTTCATTGCTGTACAATTCGGGTTAACCATTCTTTCGTGTAAACTTAATTTTAGATTCTGTTCCGATTAAATCATTTTTAATTTTAAATCAAAAAAGGAGTTCATTGCTTTCAGTGAAATTATTTTTTTTCAACATCGAAAATTTTGTTGAACCGTGTACTCCGAAAATGTGTACTTTATTATTGATATTGCATTTGCATACGATAATTATTCCCTTATACAAAGTAACTCACACGCAACCTTGGAAAATTTAGATTGAAGTAAGGTATACGATTTACTTTAAAAAATACGAAACTTATTTTTTGATTCATCTTGATTCGTCTTTCTGTTTGGAAATGATGTGTTTTGGCAGAAATTTGATCTTTTCGGTTAAAAATGGAATATTTCAGAAGACAATTTACCAAAATTTCAGCATAGTGAACTAAAAAATGAAATTTCCTAATTTCTAAATTTCATGATAACAAAAAACGTCAGGATGTCATAGCAAGCTTTTATTTTTGTATGGACATTGGGGTGATCCAAAAATGCATGGCTATTTTATTTCATGCTGGAGGGCAACTGTGCCCTCCATTTCCTTTCAAATCCGAAAAAACCACTGATATATATAATACACTGGATGCAGGATTCAATGAAACGATCTGTGCCTACTTGAACACCTCGGAGCCGCCATTTATCAGGGTTGTTTTGGTTCGGGATCATTCGGAACAGATCGGGATATGCGGGATATTCAAATTTAATTTGGAATAGAACTCAAAAATAGTAATAAAATCATGTAAAACTTAATAAAAAGTAATTACATGAATAAAAATAATCGAACAGTACAAAAAAAAAGAAAGTCGATGGTATTTTACATTGGCGGAATACACATTCATAGGTTATGTCACTAGTGACAAAGTTGTGTCAAAGGTGCTAATGTTATCATGAGGATGGTGAGATTTTCAGTTATATTTTTATATTCAGCACTCTGGAATTTCAATGATTCGAGGCTTATATTATTTTCAATAATTCCATTTCAATTTGTTTATTTTTCAATACTTCATTTTAACTTTCTTATGTTAAATTTATTATAACAGATATAGCGAACCTCAAAGCGTGTACAGAGTTCTTTCAGAGAAATTTGTAAGTGTTCAAAATTATATAATTTTCAAACTATTTGAACTTAAAAGCAGTACAATTTAGTGATTATAAGTTTTTTCTTGAGAAATATAAATTGAAAAATGTCATTTACAAATTAAAAATTATAAGAAATGAAACAATGCAAATTTTAAAGTTTACATTCAGCACCCTGAAATTCGAACAATTCGAGGTTTGTTTTATTTTAAATAATTCAATTTTATTTAGTTTATTTTTCAATGTTTGATTTATAATTTCTTATTTTAAATAAACTGTCAAATATTGTTAAATATAGGAAAAAAATGTTTAACAATGTTTTTGAAAAATGAAAAAAGAGTTTGAAGTTTCAATTAGATGCAAACATTCCATTAATTGCCAAGGCTTTCGAAATAAAATAGTTCAATTTTTAACGTAAAAATCTATAAATTATTTAATTATGAACAGATTCATACTCGGCTTATAAAATCAATTTTATTATTAATATATTGTTAAGAGTCGAACTATAGTTCAATTTTAAAAATATATAATTAATTTATATTTACAGTTTATCAACTGAACATTCTTCTTGTTCTCTTTTTTTTTTTCAAAGTTAACCCGTGCCCCCGAGCCTTTGAAATTAACATGGGGGTTTAAATGAGAAAAGCTTGATTTTACAAAAAAAAAAAAAAAAAATGGAAGAAAGAGCTACTTGTTATAAGCTTCTTGTGAATTAAAGCATTAAAACCTCTTAACGCATGTTCAAAGAATAATTTCCACCGAGGGGCCATTCACTCTCGAATCAAGGAGTTTTATCGTTTGAAATCGGTATGAAATCAAATGCAACAAGCATTACTCTTCGTGAAATCATCTAAATCAGCGGAATCTGAGTGGATCTTTTGAAAAAGATCCAATATTTTGAAAGTAATGAAAATTGAGTGAAATCAGCAAAAATCTCTTAAAATATTCTGAAATCGTAAGCGAGTCAGTAAGAGTTAACGCGAGCGGCGAGTAATCACGAGCAATCAAGAGAGGAATCAAGAGAGCAGTCATAGTGTAGTCAGTGCATTCAGCGTGCGACCCTTCCTTCGTCGCTATGGGATGGCGGTGAGCTCACTATAGCAAGGCCCTCTACAGTTTGTGTGCGCAGCGAGTGTGCGCGTTGCAACGAAATTTTTAAAACGTATAATATCTTCTGTTCTTATTTTTTATTTAGCATTTTAAATATTTTTGCCTTATGTAGAAGTTTTTGAAAATCTACAAAAGCACATGTTTATTTTGAAGTGAGGTAAATGCACTCTTTTGTAAAAAAAAGTTGAATATGTCAGGCCTCAGTTTTCTTTAGCTTTGACCAAATAGACAATTTGTTATTTTTGTTTAATGAGAGAAAAAATGTTGTGGTGTTTAAAACGTTTGCAAATCGCGAAAAAATTCCAAACTCTTGAATCGCGAAACGAATTTTCTTCCAAAAAAGCATTATTATAACATGTTTCTTTGGTTCAAACTAAAAAATTTCACGTTCAACGTATTTACTAGTGAAAACTGTACATATGAAAAATTCGTCATAATTTTTGTACCAATAGCAGGGTGGCCGTTTTATGTCAGGTAAAAATTTCTTGGTCATTTCCCGGGGTTTCCCCGTTTCACAACAATTTCTGACGAACTCTTGAAGCTAAAAATGTTTTAATTTGAAGCTATATAAACTAAACTTCAAATTGAAACCCTCAAAAAGGAACCGTTTTGAACTTCAAACTTTTAATATTAACGCTCAGCATTTTTTTATTTAGACTCTCAATAATCTACGCGTACCGATGCGATGGAAGCTTCTAAGACACATCAAATCATATTCAATTCCCTAAATTGAAGAATAAATGAACCAATTTATAAATTTACAAAATTATATCATTTTCAGCAATTTAGTTGCAGAAACAACAAAAGTTAAACGATTATCATTTCTGTTAACCTGAAAATTTTTTTTAATAGAAAATAAATTAAATGTATTGCAAGTCGTAAAAAATTAGAAATGCTTCAATTGTTAATCATACATCATAATCTGTATTTGTTTTAAAATATTTTTAAATATTCTTTCAGAACTATTTTTTGTCAGAATAAAAAATGATTTTAAATTCTCCCAGGTATCTGAAGATAATTGCTTTAAACCTTTCAAAATCCGTAATATGATACAAAATTCTCAAAACTCCACATTTTGCTTGAAATTTTTTGGAATAACTTAAAATTTCAAATTATTTTTGAAATTTTTACAAAACTTCTACTTATTAATGAAATTTACTCAAAATTTGTCTAAAATTATTCAAAATTCCTTATTATATATTAAAATTATGTTATATTAAAATATATTATACATTAAAATATTAAAATATATTAAATATATATTAAAATCTATTATATTAAAATGATTTAAAATAGTTAAACTAATTGCCTTCAAATCTTTCAGATTTGTTTTTGACAATTTTGGAAATCCTTTAAATTTTTTTATAATATTCTCTGGAAATTAATTATTCAGAATAAAAAAATCATTCTCAATTTTCTGGGAAATCTTAATAATTTTTTTTAAATATCTCTTCTACTTACTCGAATTTTTCTAAATTAACAAAAATTTTATTTTTATTCAGTCATCAAAACTTTCATTTTTTTTCAATCTCTTGAAAGTTTTCTAACTTAATACTTTTCAATTCCTTGAATGGTATCAAAAATTGATTTTGTAATCGTCAAAAATGTACATTTTGCTTAACATTATTTCAAACCATTTTGGGTCTTAAATCAATTTGGAATTTTGTTAAGACTTCTAAATATCTCATAAACTTACACGAATTTTTAAAAATATTTGTTTAATTGTTATCTATATATTAAACTTCAACTCTTTGACTCGCAAATTAAAAAACTTGGAAATAGAAGAACTACAATTGTGATATTCAAAGTTTAAGTTTAGTTGTCTGAAATTTTAACGATCTAAGGCTCTGTATTTCAAATAATTTAGTTTCAAATTATTTAGTTTTTAATGTAAACAAATATTGCCATATATTAGAAAACGGTTCTTTCTTTTAATTACAATTTTCTGAATTGAATTGGTTTTAAACTTAAATATTTTTGATGAATAGATTTTTCTCTTAAAAATTTCGAAAATTCCCAGTCAACAAAAAAAATTCACTGTCATTTCCCGGTTTTTCCCGGTCTCAAAAAATTCTCGTTCACTTTCTGGTTTTCTTAGTTTCCTGTTCTAAATACAATCCTGAATAGATTTTTTTAAATTTCAAAGTAAAAAAGGGAATAAAAATTCTTAAACGATTTCAAAACAATTTTTTAATCTTTTTTCGGATGCGAGTTTGGATGCCAACTCACGAATTTTGTTCCGTCAGCTCAAATATTTGATGAAAAGTACTCCCAATGTTCAACATCAGAACGCAAAAGTTTATAAGCGGAAAGTGAATTTATCTTATGATTTATTCATATTTATTATGAATACTTATTTATTATAATCTTATGACTCATGATCTAGTCACAAAATTTTGAAATATCAAAGACTGTGAAATGTATAAAGCTTTATTCTTCAATGAATTTTATGTTGTAAACAATATATTAGTGAAATAAAATGAATATATTGTCTTACCATAAATAAGTCAGGTTCAAAACATTTTACGCAGACCTTCCTCCATATCAGTACTTTATCATTATATATATATATATATATATATATATATATATATAATGCAATTTAAGATAGAATTACTAAACTTTCGGGCACTAAAATTTTGGCAACAAATGAAATTTCGAATCCATACAAGCTTCAACTTTCCTGATTTCATTTCGCTTGTCGATTTCTAACGTTTCCAATTGTCATTATGATTACACTTTCATTTTAAACATTTAACTTAGAAATAAGTTAAGTTATTAACGTCAAGTTGTTCAACTTTTAAAGTTTCTACCCTGCACGAACATTGTAGACTTTTGAACAATTTAAATCAAAATTATTCAGTTTCAAGACGAAAGCGGTACAAAACTGAAATATGATAAAATCTAAATAAAATTAGAATATGTATTTTTTAGTATTCATGTACAATCTTCATTTACTCAAAAAAAAAAATATATTTGGCGTAAAGAAAGTTTAATAATGCTATTCTCCGTGGCGTCCATACTGGCTGCGCCGTCCCTGACGTCATATAGTGCAAGTGAGAGTGCGACCCGTGCGAGCAATCATCAAGCAGTCAGCGTGTAATCAGATGGAGTCAGACGGAGTCAGACCGAGTCGAGAGCATTCAGTGCGAGTCTACAAGTCAAGACGGGAGTCGACAGCAGTCAATGGACAGTCAGAGCGTGTTGATTGAAATTAGTTATATGTCGCTATTGAAATCGTACTTGGCTTACAAGAAAGAAGTAATCGTATGAAATCCTAAGAAATCAGAAATAAAAGCACATGAAATCAAATGCAATCGTTGCCGAAAATTCTTCTGATTTCAGAGTGAATGGCCCCTCGATTTCCACCCAGTAAGTTTTAATTGTGACTCCCCAGCCCCTTTCAAGCCACTGTTATTGTGCTTGGAAAGTGACCCAAAAACTGCAAAATAGCAGTTTCCTATTAAATGCATACTAAAAACGGTATTCTTTGGATTTTTTTTACAAGTACTATTTTTAATTGTCAAGGGTCCAGTTTCCAAGTATTTTGTGAATAATTTTTAATTACTCAAACAATTATTATTTATTTGAGAATTATATTTTTCTTAAAATCGTGGAAAATTATTGTTTTCGGGATATAAGTGATAGATTTTAATTTTACAGAAATAGAATATACCTACATTGGAGAGTTTATAACAGAATGTAATACACTACTATGCAAAAGTTTCTAGACCTATATTTTTCAATACTTTATAAAAGCACTCTAGTTTTAAAAATATTCAACTCTAAATTTACTTCCAATTACTACACGAATTCTGATAAAATTATACGCCTAATGGTCTTAAATTGAAATTAATATATTAATTTTATTAGAAGTTATTTAAAAAAACAAACAAATCTTAATGTTTCCGAAGAATGTTAATAAATCAAAAAGCAATTAACATTTTTTAATCTCATTGCACTAGTTTTAAAGATAATTTTTTTAATTATTTAAGTGACTTGATAAGATATTCCTAGAATTTTTCCTTCGATGCAATAAAAACCTAAGATTAATTTAAAGAACTTATCAATTTCGAATTTATTGATATTTTCCGGAAACATTAACATTTGACGTTTTTTCAAACAACTTCTAATAAAATTAACACATACTGGCTTCCATTTATGCTCATAAAAAGGGTACTTTTATCACCTTTTATGTAATAATTGAGAGAAAATCTACAATTTATTATTATTAAAACTAGGGTGGTTGTTCAACCTATTGGAAAATAGATGTCCAGAAACTTTTGCACGACATTACATATAAGAGAAATAAATTTTTATACTCCTACATGCGCGTGAGTTATTATTTGCTTTGTGTAACATTTCGATTTCAGTTAACGTATACCGAAGATGTTTACACATAAATCTGTCTTGGGTCGTAGTTTAGGACGAACGTGATGTTTTTTTACAATATATATTTCTATCTTATATATTTATACCTCATACTTTTTTCTATGTTCACTTTCATTGAACATTAATTCAAAGTTCGTATTCGTGAATTGCATAATATTATTGGCATAATATTAATATGAATAATTATTTCACTTACGCACGTACCACAAGAGTTTTATTCCTTCTGCTCTCTTTAATCATTATTATTTATATTATAATTCAAATTCATTTTGTAATTATAATATACATCAGTCATATATTTACAATTTCACACCACTTTTTTTATCCGCAGAAAAATTATTTTGTACAAATTGGTAGATCTTAAAGGTTCCAATGAGTGTTTGACAATTCTAACGTATATCGATTTTTAGGATATCACAATTATTATATTGTTCACTTGTATGAACTTCAAATTTTCATTATAACTTTCAAGAGAAAAAAAAATCAATATTCTAAACCACGTGTTTGCAAAATGTGTATTCCACCAATTCAAAATACCATCGACTATTCTTTTTTTGTACTGTTTGATTATTTTTATTTATGTAATTACTTTTTATTAACTTTTGTTTAGTTTCCTAGTTTTAGTCAATTCGCACATTGATAATAAACTACATTTTACATGATTTTATTAATATTTTTGAGTTCTCTTCCATATTAAATTTGAATCTCCCGCATATCCCGATCCGTCCCGAATGATCCCGAACCAAAACAACCCTGATAAATGGCGGCTCCGAGGCCTTCAAGTAGGCATACGCGTTTTCAATTCAATCCTACATCCAGTGTATCATATATATCAGTGGAAAAAACGAATTCCATAATTTTTTTTCTTCGATTTTAACAAGTGCCGGTTTTGACTTGAAGTTTCCCGTGTAAAATGCATGGGGAAAAATGACTTTTTTAAGTTTTTGAAATTATTTTTTAGGGTTTGGGAAAATGTGACGGGACAGTATAGAGGCTTGTAGAAAATTATCCAACGAAGAATTTTACGTATCAGACGTATGGGTTTGACACCCCTAATATGCCCCCACGAGTCCCTTAAAACTAACCTTGAAACCAAAAATGCCAATTCTTAATGAACCTAAAATTATTTACATTGTTCTTTTGGAAAATTTATCAACATAAGTTGAATAATTTTTCTTCTGAAATTTCTTTTTTTTATAGAAATTATTACTACTGGTCTACGGAAATATTTGTTCACATTGTTTCGTTGATTTTCAATTATTTACACAAAAGGAATTTGTTTAAATTATTCTTAAAATTATTTTCAAAAATTGAAAATTATTAATATTTCTTCAGTGGAATATTTTCCAACATTGTTTGATTAATTTTTAATATTTTAAATAATGTTTTTTTAGTTTCTCATAAAATTATGTAGGTCGGTCTAGTGGAATATTTATCAATATTGGTTTATTCATTTTCAATTATATAAACAAATTCCATTTTTCTAAAAAATGTTTTTTTCTCATATTCGTCGAACTGGCAGTTTATTATTATCAAGTGACATACATTCATCTTCAAATATTTTCCAATTGTTGGAACAATGAATTATTATTTATTTTTAACTAATAATCAAGGTTGTATATTAATTGATTTCATATTTACATCTTACCTTCATTATTTTACAAATAAGCTACTAGTACAAGTGTGACGAATTTAAAAATATATATATATTCTTCAAACAAATTGAATTTCTTCACATAATTAAAAATTCATTAACAAATATTGATAAATATTCCACTAGACCAGCAGTAATAATTTTTCTTGAACACAAAATTTCGAGAAAAAATTATTCAAACAAATTCTATTTATTCAAATAATTGAGAATTAATGAACGATTGTTGATAAATATTCCACTAGACCAATAGTAACAATTTCAGGGCGGAAATGCGAATTTTTGAAAAAAAATTATTCAAACAATTCCCATTTGTTTAAACAATTGAAAATTAATTATCCAATTTAGATCAATATTCCACTAGACTAATATAAATGATTTTAAGTAAAAAAAAGACGAGAATACAGTGCTCAAAAGGTCGACGTCATGAAGAATTAACATTTTTGATTTTAAGAATAGTTTTCAAGGACTCGTGGGGATGTGTTAGGAGTGTCAAGCCCATATGTCTGATACGTGAAATTCTTCGTTGGATAATTGGCTACAAGCCTCTCTACTGTCCCCTCACATTTTTCCAAACCCTAAAATCTATTCCAACAACTCAAAAAAGTGATTTTTCCTCATGCATTTTACATGGGAAACTTCAAGTTAAAACCGGCACCTGTTAAAATAGTAAAAAAAATGGAAAAATTAGGGAATTTCTTTTTTTAGATTTGGAATGAAATGTGCAGATCGTTGCCCTCCTAAAAAATGTGTCTTTGGGCGAACCTAATGTACATCTGCATAGAAGGATAGCACACAAATTTCCATGAGCATTCCTGGAATATTCCAGTAGAAGGTTTGGAGAATTGCAGAAAATATTCCAAAAAGATTCCCGGGAGTAGGTAAATCTCCGCTTACCAGAGAAAGCTCCCAAGCAAAATTCGGAAAATTTTCCTGCGGAATTATTCAATTAAATAGTTAATCAATTATTTATAACCTTCCTTGGGAATGTACTCTGATATTCCGACATTCACCTACTTCTGTAAACTTCCCCGGAACATTTTCTGGTATTCTCCGAACCTTCCATTGGAATGTTCAGGAAATCTTTGAGGCTATCCGGGCTGCCAAACGAAATAAAAAATATTTCTTCATGCAAGCTTTTCTTGAATAAAGAAGGGGATGAATAAGAATAATAACTCCAAAGATACTTTGGGCAAACTTTTAAAAAAGAATCTCCTCAAATATTTCAAATATCACTAATCAATGTACAACTTTGTAATCTCGTATCAGACTTACTACTATCGACACTATACCTGTATATGACAAGATAATTTGATGATTGCAATAAGGAGGCTGTAATTACGTAAGGTTCTATTGAATAGGAAGTGTATATCTATTTTCAGAGAAGTTTAATCTTCAGGAATCAAGTGATTTCATACAGTATTGAGATTTAAATAATTGCTATTGTATTCGTTAAGGAAGCTCTCTCGCTTGATTTGGTAGGGATTTTGAGTCTCGGGAACTTCATTTGCGTCCTCTTAGTCCTTTAATTTGAATTAGTTAGAAGAGGTGAGATCATTTGAATACGAGAGCTTTCTCGAAATTGCCGATCAAGACAAACTAATGGATATAATTACTCGTTGAAAGAAGTTAATGCTATCATTATACTGAAAATGCCCGGCATTCTATATTGGGTCTTTTCAATTTCAATTTGATACACAAAAAACTATATATTAATATGTTTCGAATTTTTAAATTCGAAATACAATTTCCAAATCCAAACAATTTTCGTGCATTTTTTGACAATTCAACTCTTCCCATTCAGAAAGCTATTCCAAATATTCATCCACATTTCTTAACGATTATAAAATTATTATAGAATACATCATTTTTTTGTTTCAAATTGCAGAATATTCTCATCTTCATAACACTTAACTTTGAGAACATTATTTCCATGCAAAATGTCGTGATTTTGAATTGAAAAATAAGTCTTTGTCATAATTATGGAACTAAGAAAAGGAATGATTAAAGACAAACAGCACATCTATAAGAGATGTTTTTATTTGGGAATAGGAAAAACCCGAAGAAAATAAGACTGAAAGGAGATCTTTTCGTACAATAGTCTGAAAATGAAATTTCCTCATGACGAAAAAAAATAAATAAACATCAGTACCGTCAAACGGGGTAATTTCGGACATGTACATTCGAACACCTCTATATTGACAGGATAAATTACACAAAACTGTTCCAAGAACTGCTTCCGGCTGCACCTTGATTTTTTGATATTGTAATTATTTTTAGTTTGACCTTGAGGATTTGTATTTCGTTTATCTAAAAAACTATCAACTTTCTTACTTTGAGAGTTGTAAGGTAAACGTCCCAGTAATCGTGACCTTAGTCCCAGTAATCGTGATGCCAATTTTCTTGCTTTTTATTTCATCTGAATGAATGTAATTTCTATTTTCCATTATAAAATGTTAAAAATAAGTGAGTTTCATCATTAAATGTCACTTTTAACACATTTTTGTAACAATATACTCAAACTATGTATCACCAAGTTTCACGATTACTGGGACCGTCACGACTAATGGGACATTTACCTTATACCAAACGATACCAAACGAACGCCAAACAACCCCACAAAGAGTAAGAGAAATTTTGACCTTTTGGGCAGTGCGAAGTTAGCCCGCCGCCCCCCGAATTTTGTTTTGTTCCAAAAATGGAGAAGGAAAAAAAAACAAACGATGGAAGTTGACTACCAAACCCTCTCTAACGATTCTTCATTTGGAGGCTTAACTTGAGACCCCGATTTTCACATCGAGCTCGCCGATTGTTTCTCAAAGTTTGCAGGTTATTTAAGGAAAATCTTTAATATTCGTGGAATTTTTCTCGTATCCGAGGCGTATCTACTAGTTCTTGACTTTGTTAAAGAATTTTTTTTCCGTGCAATGTGACGCCGCAGTGTGGCTTGACGCAATGTGACTTGCGTGAGTTGGCATAACTCAACCGAAAATAGATAAAACTCTCGATTTCAGTCCAGATTCGGGGGTTGCCTGCAAATAGCCTTGGCCAAAAATCGGGGGGATCCAAACGTAAATAGTCAGGCCTGCCTGAACCGTTTCTAATTGGATTGCATAATATTACGAAATATACTCAAATGAGTACTCGCGCACTACGTCCCTTCCGAGGCAAAAGTCGCCATCGTCTCTCGCCCTGCGCGCTGAGAAACTGCGTGGACCAGCAGTTCTAGGAAGGGTGAGACTGAGGGGACAGAATCCAAGAGTTGGGTTTATAATGGCAATTTTGAAGTACCCTTGCAGACCAGGCCTGTTCATCTTCCAATATCCATTTCTAAATTATTTTCAAATACGTGTATTACTAGTAAACACATACACAAAATTATAAATTCAAAAGAAAAGTTCAGCTCAGGTTAGAATTTTTTGAAAATGTGAAAAAAACATGTTTTTATTAGATATATCGAAACTCAAATTCTTTAGCTTGAACCAAAGAATAACAGAAAAATAACGTTTTCGTGATTGGGGAATCTTGGGATAATACATTTTTTTGCCATTTTAGAACGTTTTAGAAACCATAACCATTTTTCTCACGTAAAAGCAAAATAGCAATATGTTTCTTTGGTTTAAGCTCAAGAAATTTTATATTCTATATTTTTAATTTTTCCCAAAAAGTGTGCAATAAACTCTGTATAAAAAACATGCTTTTTCCACATATTCAAAAAATTGTTGATAAAAAAAATAATTTTCACTTTATAATTTCATTTCAGTGTTCACTAGTAAGGACAGTATGTTTTGAAAATATGCTAATATGCTTGAACTAATAGAAAACATAGTTTTTTATTTCTTATAGATTTGAATTTTCAAATCCAAAGGGCGAAGAAAACATATTGATTCACCGAGAAAATGTTCTGCAAGGAAAAAAATGTTGGAATACCGACCCGCTTCTTGCATAATGAATTCGCAATGTTTCAATTTTGAACTATGATAATTTGCAAATTTAACTCATGAAGTTTTCAAAAAAATGTATACAATATAAATTTGAATATTTAACATGTTTGAAAGATTTATCACAATATAGTGGACATGTCAGGCGCGGTTTTCAGACATTTTTAAAATGAACAATAATTAATTGTTTGAATAAGTTTTATTTATATAAAAAATAAAAAATGGATTAGGACGTCATAAGGGATATTCAGATTATTGAATAGTATTTATATGTTTTAAAAAATATGGCAGGAAATGCTGAGAATTAACAATAATACGTTAAAATGTTTTTTTTTATCATATTTGTGTTGTTGTAGGGGGTGGGTGGGGGGGGGGGGAATTGAATAGCGCGAATCTTTCGTGTGAAAAAATAAAAAAAAGAAGCCACCCGAACTGTTGGTATGCAAACCCGAACTACACGGGAATTCGTCGATCAGTGTACTTGGAGTTAACAAATTGAAAAGATATAAATGTTAAATTCTACTGCGATTTCCAATATGTGAAGTTATTTCTAAATAAAATATTCAAACCGGTAAAACTGCTAATTCAAAATGTTTAAATAAAGTTATTTTAAATTCAAACATATAAAATTGTATATTCAAAATTGAAGATATTCAGGAAATTGTTTGTTCTTAATATTGTTCGAGCTTAATCGATTTAAAGTGTAGAATGTACGTAAAATGTCTTTTTTTCTATTTCATTGCTTGATACTTGTTTCAAATTATTTAGTTTTGAGGGCTCCCAACATAAAATTTTATTGAAAATAATTCTATATTTAAATTTAATGACTTTATATTTAAAATATTTCTCTTTAGCAAAATGAATAATTTTTAAAGCTTCGACTCTCAGTTAATTGAATTTTGTAAGCTTTTAATTCGATTGAAGTTTGAAACGAAACGTCTGAAGATACATGTTACTACAAAAAGAGTAACTAAGTTATGTTACAAGTTACATGTATTAAAAAGAAACCACGTTCTCAAAAAGTTTGGAAATATATAACTTTTTCAGTATTTTTTTACAAGTGAGAAGCTGTGCAGAAATTGCTTCATGTTTTTATTTGATATTTTGTTAACGTCTAGTTATTAGCATCCCTTTATTATTATCCGTAAGTATGAACCACCCTCCCCTATTTTACGAAATGTTTACCGCCTGTGTTTTTTTTTGTAAATTTATTTAGGGGTCATTTAAATAAATACATAGATACATTTTTTAACAAAATAGTTAAACTCCAAACCAAGATGATTAATTTTCTACCAAAAAATGAAGTTCTAACAAAATACATGGATTTCCAATCGAACAGTTTGATTTTCAACTGAAAAAGGTTAACTTTCAACCAAAAATAGAATAGTGAATTTTTTAGTTACAAAACTAATTTTCAACAACGAAGAAACTAATTTTTAAAAAATTAACTATTCAACCAAAGAGAAGAATTTTTGACTAAAATTCTGAATCCTCAATTAGTAGAATGAATTTTTATCAAAGTACCTAACTTTTAATGAAGCATTTGATGCTTTCACGATAGATCATTATAATAAATTTGAAACTTAGAATTTTTAAAGCTTTTTCGTGTTCCAGTCATGTGCGAAACTATGAACCTTGCTGACGTTTCGTGAACATTGAGTTCACTTCTTCAGGGCTGACCCTGAGGAAGTGAACTGCATTCCAATTGGAATGCATAATATTGCGCAATATACTCAAATGAGTACTCGCGCACTGCGCCTTTCCGCAATTGTGCTGGTGTTTTTTAAGCAAAAGTCTCAAAGTCCCCTTGAGTCCCCTTAAGCTGAGAAACTGCTTGGGCCAGGAGTTCTAGGAATCACTAAACAGGGAGTTACTTAAGCGTGGCTCTGATGCAATAGGAATTTTCATCATCTACTAAAGAATAATAGTTTTGACAAAAATTGAAACTCATTTTCAATACTTTTCAAATTTCACTCTAAAAAGCTGCAAATAGTGCTTAAAAAATAAAGTTTATTATCCATTGCAGACTATTTGACTTTGGATTGCCCACTCTCAGGCCCTCATGAAATTATATAATTTTCCGATCGTAAACTTAATAATAACTTAAACTTATTGTTATTAACACTTTTTTTTTCCTAAAACTGATATCAATGAGTAGTTTTTAATTGATGTATGTCGCATCGAAAAGTCGCTGACGCCCCGCGCCCCGCCCCCTCTCGAACACTCTATGTGATTTATGTATAGCCAGTAACGAGTTACTAACCAATACTGGAAAATATATAGCACGTGGATTTTCAGTAGTGCAATACATTTTTTATTCTTCCGATTGGGAAGTATAAAATTTATATGTGACGTGCGCCGAAGAAAGGGGGCTTACTCTGGAAAGCGAGATTTTTCAGGACGAGCGGTCGAAGTCGACCCGATAGATGCGACTTTTAGAAGAGAGGGAAGACCACGAAATCTTCCTTCACCGCTTGCCACTACATTCTCACGCATGTAGCGGCGCTGCTCACGGACGGGGTATAGATGAGACGCGGAGATGTAGTGGTGAGTGGTGGGAGGTGTTTCACGGGATCTCGAGCTCTTGAGCGAAAGCACGATTTCTCGGGTACCTATCAACTCAATTATTAGCAATAATAACGCTCGGAATTTTTTTTCGATGGTTTCAGTAAAAAGAACATCTCAAAAACTATCGAAAGGTGTAAAAACCTCGATTTCGATTTTTCCAGAGTAAGCCCCCTTTCTTCGGCGCACGTCACATATATACAAGAATTCAACAATTTTCTCTGAGGACTCGGTTCACAGTCATCAGAAGTGGAAAATTTCCTCCTCCACAGTGTCCGCTGAAATCATCGTCTGCCAAACTATCTACGAATACACCACCGAGCTCCATACTTTTAGCATATTCAGCCTTCCTCTCAATGGAGCTGAAAATAGAATACTTAAATTGAATACTCTTATTTTCATTGAAATTCAAAACTTCAAGAAAATTGTATATGAAGACTTACTCAACATTTTCACAGGCAATCATTCTCTTCCCCTTGTAGATATATGGACCTTGCTGTTCATTGTCCCACAAAGTTGTCCATTCTTGATTCTTTTCCAATAGACAATTAAAGTAATAGCTTGTCATTGGTAAATCATAATTTGGATCTTCAACAACTGGTGCGTCTCTACCAACTTGTTTTGGATTAGCTAAATTATAATATATTCCCATGCAAGTAGTTCCCAGTATTAACTTGTTTGGTGGAACATGATGCGAAAGCCAGTATTTCACAATATAATCCTGAGAACAAAATTTATTATAAACAATCATCACATGAATTTAAAGTACCGTAAAATCGGGCCAAGCGGGTCGTGTGGCAAAATCCGGCTCATGCGTAACTATATGTTTTATAACTAATTATCTCGTTTTCTCTCAATAATAAATTTTAAGACTGACGATTGTTTCTTTTTCACAAATCATAAAACTTATTTTAAATCTTGTTTGGTGCAGTTTCGTTAATAATAACAAATGAAAAGTGCATTCATAGAAGATTCTAACTTTTGGAAATTTGGTCGTAAGAATTTTATTATCATTTGTGGGAACAAGCGGCTCATATTATTTCATTAGAAACTATGTCTTATTCATACGTGAGGTTAATAATAAATATGGTTCCGTTCCAAGTGACAACAAGCAGATTGCTTAACGTTGCCATGAGTTTTAATAACTTTATTTGTTCTTAAATAATTACAAAAATCATAGATAATTCATTTTCCTGTGAAGCTTACGTTCCAAGCACTTTTTAACAAAAAAAATTTTGTTGAGTGATCAACTTCGCTTCACATTTTGGGTCAAAGTCGCTCACTCTCACAGGGATGGTGAATAGTTATTTGTGAATTGAATATGTATTTGTGGTTTATAATACGGAAGCGTCTAGATAGATATAATATGTTTGAAGTATTATTGACTAATTTTAATTCCTTCTTCGACTTTATTGCAAGAAACAGAACAAAGCGAGCCGGTTAGCCCCATTTTAAGGTAAATAAGTCAAATAAATATAAACTTAAAGTTTTGAAAATTAAGCAATATTAAACATGGTGTCTTTTTGTCAGATAATCCATTCATTATTCGATGAAGTTTTTAATTTAAAAAGTCTACTGCTGAGGCTACCTAAAATTGAAAAATGGTGAATTGAAAAGTTATGGACCAATTACATTTAAAATCAGGCAGAGAGGTCCAGCTTAGGTTGTCGAAATGATTTGGTGTTTGGATATATCATTCTATTCAAAAAATTATGGAATATATTTATTTCATAGCTTGGTCAGGAATTTAGTTTGGATTTGTTATAATCATTCGAAAATTACCTGCAAATTCTAAAAAATTGATAGAAGTTTTTTTCATAATGCAGTATTCTCCGAACGAGAGTAGGGGAAACCACCCTACAGTAGATAATGATTTACAGTAGATAATCTTAATTAACTGGAAAACTGACTACAAATGTTCATTACTTTTGTAAGTATAACGTTTCAGCAAGGATACTATATCTTCTGACGAACTTTCATTGACATTTTATAATTAATTAATGTGTGAGAGCAAAAAATTTATTTTTGAACCGAAAAAAAAATTTTCACCTCTTCTTTATTCATACTTTTTAACTTAATGAAACATTTCCATGACATGTTTATACATTAGAATCAAAGCTTGAAGTTTAATGAACAATATTTATAAATAGAAAGTGTTTTTTCTTCAATATTTATAAATATTTAAGGACATTTTATTGGATATTACTTCTTCCAACAGTAGATAACCAACAGTAGATAATCGGAAAATTACTAGAAATGTCTCTGTCAAAATTGGCAGCTCTGCGACTGTCTCGCAGTTGTTTTAAATTAAAGGTTGTGTTTGTTTGTTTGTTTATTTTGATTTGTGAAGTTGTTAAATTCAAATTATTTCAAATGATAAACTAAGAAAATAGTGTAAATTATTATTTATTAAAAAGCTCATAAATTTTAATTGTGTTTCAAGGAGCCTTACGGAAAAGATATAATTTTTTTGGATTAAGGTACGTAAAAAAGCTGCACTTTTCTGTCATCGCAAGTCAGGTTAAGTTAAATTGTATGAAGATTAAACATCTTGTACCAATCGCACCAACCTTACGAAATATCAGAGATGAAAAAATGTCAATAAATTAAACTTTTGTGTTTTTTGTAAAATAATCGTAGTTTCAACTATTTTTTACTCAATAAATTGATTTTAATTGTAAGTATACTAATGATAAATTATAATTATCCAGAATTGAGTATTCTAACTTGCCCAGGAGCAATACCAGAAACGATTATCTATTGATGGACAAAGGTGTCAAAATCGTACCCTTGACCTGGTCTAATAAAAATGTTTAATACGGCTAATTAATTAATTTCGTGATATTTTTTTCTACAAGAATACCTAATTGAATATATAAGCTTTATTTAACAATGATCATCTTTCTTTATTTTTGGAAACTGATGCAGTTAAATGCTGTTGATTTTTTCCCTATCTACTGTGGGGTGGTTTCCCCTACTTATTCGGAATTCTGTAATTGGTTTTCGATTTTAGAATTCTTAAATTCAATTCATTCAGAAAAAAAGATCTTCTACTTTCACTCCGCTGGGGTTCGAACACCAGATCAACTGATTTCCGGTCAGGTGCTCTAACCAATTGAGCTACAGAGAGATCAGAGTAAGAATCTCTTTTTTTGATATACGTTTTATTTAGCAAGGTATTATATACAAATAAAAAAAAATTCAATCAAAAAAATTGAAATAAAAATAAAAAATGTAGAATTCTGGATCTTTTGATTAATCCAATGAAAATTCAAAAAATCTGAAGAATGATAAATTGCAATCATTTTTCTCAAATTCTTGATTGAAAAATGATTTCCTGAAAAATCTGATTCACGGCAATATGTACTAGATATGTAGCAAGATTAATGAAATTAATGTAGAAAGATCTAATCTTTCTAAAGAAAGATCTAATCTAATCTTTAAAAATGTTCAGATAAAAGTGTGCACAACTACAAAAGTTCTACAAAAAATATCTCTTCCTCTTTTGTAATATTTTGCATCGTTTACATGAAAAAAAAAATATAATTATATTTGATGAAAAAAATGTTTGCCGTACTCAAACAGCGTACAAGCCCAATAAAACTCATAGTATGCCTTTCTTATAAGCGGGAACTGTAAACAAAATATAAGGCAAAACAGAAAAGATTGGGCTTCTCAGAAAATCTTTTTTATTTTCTTAATTGAATTTCGAAAACACGGAAAGAAGATTCCAGGAAAAACCCCACGTTTTTATTGTTTCAAATATTTTCAAAACGTTTTTTTCTTTTATAAAAAGATACATCCTACAAGTTTTATGATGGCGAAACCATTTTTTAAGGCAAGAATTTTTTTGACATAATTTTTTAGCTCTTTTCGTATATAATGTAAGCTAAGCAAAAGGGGAAGAGTTGTTTTCTGTTGAACTTTTTCAGAAGATTCAACTTTTGTGCGAACATTTTTTGGACCATTGGATGTTTCTGAATATTTACTTTCAATAATTTGAAAAATGTAGTCGCTATATGATTATTTAAAATATTTAAGAAAATTTTTGTGATCAATTCAAAGAAAAAGAATTCGATTGTCAAACGAACTCAAAAAATCTTGAATTCATATGCTCTTCAGAAAATACTTCATTCGAGAAAAAAAATGCTGTTCGTTTTTTTTTCAATTTTCAGGTAATTTTCATACGACTGAAACACTGAAAATGATTGAATACCTAATCATTGTGACCCATTTAGCTGGACATCTTGAACCAATTTTATTTATTGAAACTGGCATTAGTCTATTATAGACATAATTGAAACTGTTGCAGTTGCTCGATTAGAAAACCATTCAAAATTGTATAAATACGAAGTCAACAGAAATAAAATAAAAGTGTAACAATTTTAAATCGTGCACTTAAGAACCTCTAAATATATTCTCGCACTTAAAAAAAAATAATGAGGTAATATAATTGATTATAACGCATTTCAAACAATTTCGAATTTAAGTACTTCAAATCTTAATTCTTAATGATAATTTGAAATTCCCAATAAAAACAATACACAAAAATTTAATTCGAAATCATGTAACTTGAACATGAAAGATTTTAATTGTATTAATTCAAACCGAATTAGATTTTCCTGCATTTGTAAAAATTGGGTAGTTAAAAAATTTTTTGATGAATTGGATATGACTATTCATGATTTTTCTGTTTTGTCTTATTGTTTACTTCGCTCTGGACTGATTTTAAAAATCCTTACAATAATAAGAAGACTCACAACGTTCAATTTCTGATCCTCCGTATTTTCTTCTGATGAAGGATACAGTGGAGCAACATGGCCAGCTTTCATTATTTTCTTATCACCATAAGAATGTTCGTGCAAATAGTAAGTCCTCAAATTTATGAAGTCCACATACTTCGATATTTCTCGAATATCATATTTCTTAGCAGCTGATCCTTTAGCATCAAGTGCTACAGATAAAATTAAACCGTATTCGTCGAATTTTTCTTGGAGTGCCTTCAATAGTAAAACGAAATTTTGCTTGTCAGAAGCAACTGCATTAGCCTGACCTATGTATTTCGACTCGAGTTGGATACCATTGAATTCATATTTTTGCACGAAGTTGACAACGTTAGCAACAAGTTCTTCTCGCAGAGTCGGATTAACCAATAATCTAGGAGATGACATTTTATATATTAACTTTTGCTGGCCATAGATAACTTTTTATCAATTCCAATAATATAGAATTCTGTCTTTAATCTTCGATGGAAATATAAAACTCACGTATTATTATCATAAGTATTAGCTTCCCTCATCGATTCCTGCATGGCGATTAAGGTTTTCAATTGTCCGTTTTTCTTTCGAAGATCGTTGATCCTTTGAAATGCATTATCTCCTATACCTGTATATCCATCACCTACTTGTACAGAAGCGTCTTTTCCAAGTACAGCCATATAGTAAAATAAGTGAGTGCAAAGTGACACATCGATCATGTCTATATTCAGTTTTGGATCGTCTGGGACATTTTCATGATTAGTATAGAAACAACCAATAATTTCTGAAAATTAATTATAAGATGATTTAGTTTTAAAAATAACACAATTTCCGTTTTCAAATATTTTTATTATAAGAGGCCGTTCAAATGTACGTCACACCCCCGCGGGGGGGGGGGCACAATTTATGACAATTTGGGTCGTGCGGCGGAGGGGCTTAACGCAAAATGTGACATGGCACATGTAAAAGATATAAATGGGAATACAATTTTTTTGAAATACAGTCGAATCTGGATTTAGTATTCCCGAGACTCAACGCCAAGCCGCGTTTATGGGTGAGAGGAACTGTGGGGGGGGCGCGGGGGGTATTTGAAACTGTCAAGTGTTGACGTGAGAATTGTGAAAACTGTGTTTTTCGTAGACAATTAATCTAATATTTATCCAATTAAGTGATTTTCTGTTACATAACTTTTTCGCATATTTGGTTATGAAACTATGTCGCATGCATTATTCGATTACGCAGAAGTGCGTGCTTTCCACTTAACGTGTTTTGCGGGGGGTTTTGTTGCAAAAGTGATGTGCTTTTGAATGCTGGCGTCTTCGAACAGTTTAATCAAGTAAGCGGCAGAGTATCTGGAACGATTTCAATAATTATTGAACAAAAATCTGTCCTTTCAAACGAGATGCTCAGCGGCCCGCAAACGTTCAAAGTACGTACAGAGGAAACACATTTATTTTAACGTGTAACAGCAAACTTTGTTCCTCATTTTCTTAAAATATAGAGGGTTGGTTTACCCTTTTCTCCGCATTAGAAACACATTTTTCGAAATATTTTCTACCGCGCAATAAAATTCACAGGAAACAGTTCATAGGCCTCTGACTGTTCAATCTGGATTTAGCTTCACAGTGAGCCTGAAAATCAACACTAGATCCAGATTCAATTCTATTTCAAAAAAGAAAATGACTGATTTTATTATATAATTTAAATATACAAATACAGACATCACGCTTCTTACCCTTCTCAAAAGAATTGATCTTTTCCCCCTATTTTCAAGAAACTTCCCCTTCTTAAAGCTTTTCTCTCGAATGCGAAGTAAATTAATAGAACGCAATAGAAAAATGCAACTATTTTGTATTAAAAGTTAATTCTTTCCAACTGAGAATGTAACCATTTAATTTTTGTTTCAAAGCTGATAGTTATTATTCGGAAATTCAACCATTATTTTTTTAAAATTTAATTTCGCTATTTGAGAGTTCAACTATTAGAAATTCAACAATTCATCTCAACTTCCAGTGTTGAACTACTGTATATTTCACATGGTTGAAAGGGGCATTCTGTAACCCATGTTTGGTTGATAATTGATTGTTTTTAGTTCAAAATTCAACTTTTTTGTTGAGAATTTATGTAATTTGTTGTCAATTCGTATTTGTTTGCAAAAAAATCATTTTTTTTTATTGAAAATTTAACCAATTGGTTGAAAGTTAAATTACCTAGTTATAAAATCGGTTTATGATTCGAAGATCCATATCTTTGCTTAAAAATTCAAATTTTTTTTTAAAATTAGCTTTCTTAGTTGAAAATTAATTTTTGTACCTGAAAATTCCACATTTTTATTGTTGGGTGAAAATTGATTCATTTTAGTCAAAAATTTATCAATTTCATGATGTGTTTTGTTATAATTCCATGTTTTTTGTTATAATAATAATCTTTTTAATTGCCAATTCAACTTCCTGGTTGAAAGTTAAAGTACTTTGTTGAAAAATCATTTCATTAGTTAAAGATCCATCTGTTTAATTTGAAATTCAACTCTTCTGTGGGGAAAAAAATTTTGGTAAAAATAAATTTTTACAACTGCGAATTGAACTATTATATGATTTGTTGTAAATTGGTCGTATTGAGTTGAAAATTCAACAATTTCGTTGAAAAATTATATATTCATTTTAAGTTTGTCTTTTTTGGTAAAAAATTATTCTTCTTGATCGAAAATTTAACTACTTAGTTGACAGTTAAGCTGCTTGGTTAAAAGTGTATTCTATTACTTAACGATTCGTTTCTTTGAGTGGAAATGGAACTATAGTGTTGATTTTTTTTAGTTTAAAATCCATTTTTTCAGCACGGGAATTGAAAAATATTCGAAGTTTGATGGAAAAGTGATCTTTTTTAGTGTAAAACTCAACCATTCGGTTGCAAATAAAAATTTTCTTCAAAATTGAACCGTTTTGGTAAAAATACATCTCAAGAATTATTATTGCGTAACGTAGTATGAAAACAGCCCTTGACATGACATATATCACTTACTCTGACACTCATTATCAGGTACTGGCAGCCTCGCTGGATGCTTTGCTGTACGCTTTTCTGGCGGCCAACTACCTGAAGCGAAGGCTAAGCATATTCCAAGGAAAAGTATGAACTTATACATCTGGAAACAATTAAATCGACATATTAGAAAAAATGAACATTTTCCAATGAATACATTTTTGTTATTTTTTTTTTTCGACCAAACTGTTTTCCAGCATTTTGTTCTAAAAAATTGGATAACAATTTTTTTCAACAATATTTTATTTCAAAAAGTTGATCAAACATTTTTTTATACAATTTTTTGTACCTAATTTTTTTTCTACTAACTTTTTGTCAAACATATTTTCTTCAAGAAACTTCCTTCACAAAATTAAACAATATTTTGTTAAAAGATTCTGTCGAGACTTAAATTAACGTCTTAATAGGCTAAGAACCCCTTCCTTGTAGGAGCTCGGCGCCTAGTTTGACTACTTTTTTGTCATTCTACAGTGTTGAAATGATTTCTAATGGCGTTGTTTCTCAAATGTATCGACTCAAAGAAAATTTTGTCATTTAAACCTTCAGGAACTGGGAGGGGGACTTTTCAGATTTTCGTAACTTCTAACAATGATAAAAAAACTTTTTTCTAGTGCAGCTTCGATAGATTTCTTACACACTTTTCATCGATCATGAGCGGTATTTGAAAAAATTAGTATTTGATCTTTATAAAGTGAAAGTCAAGAACAAATTCGACTTTTTTAGGAGGAAAACACATTTTTTCAATTCAAAAGAAAACTAAGACTTGACCAGTTAAATTTTTAAGGGTTGAAAGAGGAATTCTTCTTGTTTATTTCTAAAAATGACTGACAAATGGTTTTTAAGATAACCCACCTTTTCCATCGATTTATAACTTTTAAAATACAAAAAAATGTTTTTTACTAAAATTTTAATCTGGTTTTTGAAGCCCTTTTTTTCTCATTATCGTTAATAAAAAGTTAAAATTTCACTTTTTCTTCTTAAGCTCCTTGAAGGAAAAATTCCAAGCTTCTTTCATAGACCAGGAGAAAGGATTCTTCTATAAAGGAAAGTCGAATGTATGTTTGAAGTTAAATTTTGAAGGTCAAGTATTTACTTTTTCAGAAAATAGTTACGGTCAATGAAAAGTGCGCGAAAAAACCTATGGAAACTGAAGGGGAAAATATTTTGGTTACTCATGATAAAAGAGTTAAAAATCGCCAACGTAAATGATACATTGTTGAAAAGAAATTGAAGGTCGTTTTTATAAACAGAAAATAAATATTCAACTTTTCAATCTCCAAGCTCCTGAAGGAAGAAGCCTGTTTTTCTTTTAGATGAACAAATTTTAAAAGTATTCTATTTCTAGAAAAAATTTGCGTTTGACCCTAATTTTTAAAAGTTTAATATTTTAATTCTCATTAAATACATATTATTACTAAAAACGGCGTTAAAGCAAAAAAAATACTATACACTATACCAAACAAAAAATTGTGTAGCGCTATTAGAAGAGTGAAAAATTATCCGAGTGGAACGATATGTAAGAATCTCTTATCCTCATGATTTTGTTCTGCAATATACTTTAATTCAATTGACTCCAGTCTCGTTTTGTTGTAAAATGAAAACATTTTTTAAAATTTTCAATCCTAAAAATTTAATTATTAACACAGATCAGGATATCAACAAATCATAATAACATGAAATATAATAAACAGTACATTTAAGCTCAAAATTTAAATAATAATTGTTATAAGCATAAAATAATTGAGAGAAAATTATTTCCAACCGAAGAAGCTATTTGACAACTATTGTATTAAATGATTTGTTCTCGCAGATCAGAACTCGGACATGAAAGTATCAAAAAAAAGTGTTCAACCCAATGTATAAGGTCAGCTTAGAAATCTTGCAAGATTATGATTATGATCTTATGTTAGTACAACTGAGACTAAGTAGACATACCAGCAATGATTTGTCGAAACGTTCTCGAAGAATTTTACACAAGCACAGTACTTTGATTTAATTTGCAGGTTATTTTATACTTTCCTTTACGTGTAAAAACACACTTAATTTATGGCGATATCATTACTGTCGAGTTTTAGATATATTCGGTAAATATTGCGATAGTTAGGAAATAGTACCAGTCTTGGATAATAAATTATCTTGATTGTTTCCACTTTCCTTCATATTATTAAAAAACTGTATTTATTTTCAGGATATCATAAATTTTAGAAGCCGGTCGGAACGACTAGTTCCGCACTTTCGTTTTTAGAAAAAGAAATAAACAAAAGTCCTTTTTTTTTGGTGGAAAAAAAAGCTGGTCTACAGAACTGGCAAAGCATCAACATAAACATGAATTAAATGTAAAAAATCTTCCTAATTTAAAATTGTTTTGAAATTATTGAAAAACTAAAATGGATTCGTGCACTTGTTATTCAGAAAAGGCATATTTAACTCACTATTCATGTTCTAATGATACAGAATTGCAATTTATTGTGTAAATATGAAATCAGAATATAATTTGATACAGGATTACTATATTTTTATTTGAATGGAATTTCTTCAGATTTGTCAATTTTTTCATGGACAGACGTTGAAACGAAGAATAAAACTCTTTTTCATCAACTTGTGTTTGATAATCAAATTGATGATATTACAAATAGGCAGAAACAATGAACTATAGTTTCTAAGCTATAGTTTCTACAGCTTAGGACAGAAAATAATAATCCTTTCAAATTTATTCCGTTAGTTTCATCAAAAACATTATATTGTTATTTTCTTCTTATTCTAGGAATACATCATAAAAAAATATTGTTGAAAAAAAGTATTTAATATTTTCCAAAAGAATTTTCTTCTTTTTTTAAATTTCAGATTCACTCCGATGAGATTTTTTATCAAAAATCATGTCAAGACCTAAAAATAAAAATAATTTTTTTACTTACAATCAGTAATGACAAAACTAGATAAATATTCATGGTTAGCAAATATGATTGTAGTTTTATTCCCTCATCTTGGTTATTCATCACGACGCAATTAAGAATGTTTTATTATTTGTATTGCTTTCGCCTTTTGAAAACAAATTACGCCTCATTTGTGTAGAAACATTATTCTATGATTTATCAGGAAATATATTCACAAATCACTAAAAAAAATTGAAATACATGTGTTGTTCCTTATTGCTGAAACTATATATTGTCCCGTTTTTGCTTCCTCATAGAGGAAGCTTTGTCATGGTGACATTTTTCAAAGTTTTTAAATTCATTTAATTGAACCCTCCCTAATTTAAAAATGGCTAATACAATGTTCTAAGAAATTGTCCGGGTGTGTGGATGTGTGGATGTGTGGATGTCACGCTTTTTTGTGAACACGATAACTAGAAAACGGTTGCAGATAAATTGATGAAATTTGGAGAGCTTATTTTCCTCACTAATATCTTGAAACTAACCAAAGGATTTCTAAAAATATTCATTCCATTTTTTTCTAGCACTCAATAATATTTTAAAAATCGGTTTTTTATAGTAAAACTTTTTTCATTCGCATAAGTCAAAGTTGATGCAACAATATAGAAGATTCCATGGTTTGGGACGAATCGATTGACCTATAACATCAATACAGTTTATTGAAGAGTAGGGAAGTTATGGTAATTTATATATTTTGAAAATCGGTTTTTTATAGTAAAAGTTTTTTCACTAGCATAATTCAGAGTTGATGCAAGAATATAAAAGATTCCTTGGTTCGAAACGAATCGATAGACCTAAATAATAATGCATTTCATCAAAGAATAGGAAAGTTATGGTAATTTATATATTTTGAAAATCGGTTTCTTAGAGTAAAAGTTTTTTCATTAACATAATTGAAAGTTGATGCAAAAACAGAAAAAGTGTGTTAATTCGAGTCGAATCGATTGACCTATAATATTAATAAATGTTATTGAAGAGTAAGGAAGCTATGGTAATGCATAATATTTGAAAATACGGTTTTTTATAGTAAAACTTTTTTCATTAGCATAATTCAAAGCTGATGCAGGAATGTGAAAGATTCCTTGGTTTAGGACGAATCGATTGACCTATAATATCAATACATTTTATTGAAGAGTAGGGAAGTTATGGTCACTTATATATTTTGAAAATCGGTTTTTTATAGTAAAACTTTTTTCATTAGCATAATTCAGAGTTGATGCAACAATATAAAAGACTCCTTGGTTCGAAACGAATCAATTGACCTATAATAATAACGCGCATTTTGTCAAAGAGTAGGGAAGTTATGATAATTTATATATTTTTAAAATCGTTTTTTTATAGTAAAACTTTTTTCATTATAACATAATTCAAAGTTGATGCAAGAACAGAAAAGATGTGTTGATTCGAGATGAATCGATTGACCTATAATATTAACACATTTTATTGAAGAGTATGGAAATTGTGAAATTGCATAATATTTGAAAATACGGTTTTTCATAGTAAAACTTCCTTCAGTAACATAATTCAAAATTGATGCAAGAACGGAAAAAATCTCTTGATTCGAGGCAAATCGATTGATCTATAATAATAATAATACACTTTATTGAAGATTAGGCAAGTTCTGCTCATTTATAATATCTGAATCATCAGTTTCAAACAAGAAAACTTTTTTCATCGACATAATTTAAAGTTGATGCTTGAATAGAAAAGACTTTTTGATAATAAATTTTCAAATAGAGTAATATTATGACAATTTTTGTGAAGAAATCATAAAGCTGGGAAAGGGATAGGGTGCGACAGAACTGTTCCTTCCCCCTTTCCAGCTTAAAAAATTATTATTTCGAACGCAAGATTTGATTTGTCTGATTTGTCTTTGTATTGAAAACATTTTTTGTATTTTTTTGTAATTTTTCATTCTTGGTAAATTTCTATTTTTAAATTGAGCAAAATGAAGACTTTGGTTTGTCTATTATAGAAAAAAAAACTAATGCTTCCTCTATGAGGAAGCAAATACATTTGCTAACGGGAAGCAAAGTGCTCGTGAAATGAGCACCATATAATTATAAATACAAACAAAGTGGAAACACTCGAGATCGAATTCACAGCTAGTTTCTTTTTTTCCACGATAAAACCTTTTCGAAAAGTGTCGTGAGAGACATTGTTGAAAATTGGTTTTTTGTTTCAAAGTTACTTCTTTAACTGAAAATTTAGCTGTTTGCTTGAAAATTCAGCTGCTCGGTTGAAAGTTACCTTTTTTTTTACAAAATTCAAATGTTTTCTAGAAAATTAGTCTTTTTGGCTTGGAAGTTCGACTATTTGGTGGAAAATCAAATAGTTTTGTAGAAACTTCATTCTTTAAAATTTTGAATTTATTTAAAACCATTTATTATTCTGTTTTGAGTTAACAATTACAATCTTCATTTCAAAAACCCATCTATTTGGTAGAAAAGGTACACAGTTTTTTGAAAATTCAACTTTTTGGTTAAAAATATACGTATTTTATTGAAATTTCGTCCTTTTTGGCAGAAAATCAATGTTCGCGCATGGTTATTTTTTCTAAATATCAGATTCACTTAAACAAGATTTTTTATCTTGAATCTTGTCAATATGATTGTGTCTGGTACCTCATCTTGATTATTCAATA
Organism: Andricus quercusramuli; assembly: GCA_932178445.1. NCBI lineage: Eukaryota > Metazoa > Arthropoda > Insecta > Hymenoptera > Cynipidae > Andricus > Andricus quercusramuli. The sequence continues at coordinate 68,408 of CAKNXH010000604.1, read as the reverse complement.
CGAAGCAATTAACAATTTTATATTATTTCAATCGATGTCACCTCCCGAAAAACTATTACGTCTGATTTTCATACAAAAATCATTCATTGATTTTTCTAAAAATATATTCATTGATTTTTCTAAAAATATATTCATGATTCACCAAAAAATTTCGTTTCTTATTGAGACTGGATCTCTCGAATTATTCGAATGTCACCTTTGTAAAAAAAACTTCATAGAAAGTAGAAATTACATGATTACAATAAGATGCATCCTCTCTAAATTTGAATCAGCGATAAGTATACCGCTAATTCAAATCACCGTATATTAAACTTATTGTCCACTTTTCAGTTAGTGAGGTAATAATTAATGCATGTTGACAAATATGCTTATTCAAACAAATGATTATTGTTTGTAACTATCTTTTCTCAGAGTAATGCTAGAAAGTTGCTTTGTTTCTGAAATCTTCAGTTTTGCTTTGACTCTTTAGTTATGAACAAATAACGAGTGAACCTCAGCAAGAATCATTCTCTCAATAATATTGTATTTAGGTTAATTTTTTTCTGCTTTTTTCTCAATGTTTAAAGAAAACTAATTAAAACAAAAAAGCTATCTTGCACAGGAGACAAAAACAAAGAATAAAATAATTAAGAGTAGGTGAGAGGACTAGGTCTGTAAATGACTTGTAAAAGTTTTGTTTCAAATTACAATAAGATGTTTATGGCTAAGTGTAAAAGAAAAATTTGAAGTTGAACATATTTTTATATCAGCCCCCCCCCCCTCCCAGAAAAATATATTCACGAAAAAAAGAGATTGGTCAATAACTGAAAAGGCAAAGCAAAATTCAACATTACCAGAAATAACGCAATTTTCTAGCACTCATCTAAGAGAAGATAGTTATAAGCAACAACAAAGTGTTTATACAACTATTTTTATTAACTTACATTAAATATTACATCTTTAAGTGAAAAGTGGACAAAAAGTTAAAAATTTCAGAAAAACCCGCAAAAATCTGGTACTGAAATAGATGAAAATAATTATTCACAATACTCATTTGTTTAAACAATTATTTTTACTCAACACGAATAATTATTAAGTCAATCCGAGTGAAAAATAGAAAAACAGTTACAAATTTGAGAAAAAACACAACTTTCAACCATGAGGTGAAGAGAATATCATTAACAATAATAATGAATTTTTTGAACAATTATTTTTGTTAACATGAATTATCACTTCATTCTGTTTGGAAAATGGACAGAAAGTTTAAAAAATTCAGAAAGAACAGCAACTATCTAGTATTCAGAAGAAGATAACTATAAGCAATATTAAATAATTCGTTTGAACACTTATTTTTGCTATATTGAATTAAATATCAATTCACTCCAAGTGAAAAATGAACAAAAAGTTGAAAATTTCAGAAAGAAACCGCAATTTCCAACGTCATTTAAAGATATAATGATTAGCAATATAAATAAATAATATATTATTCATGAATAAATTGTTTAAAGAATTAACGCAAACATCTAATCATCAATATAAAGTAATATTTCATACTAAAAACAATTTGCATTCCAAAAACCGCAAAACCGAAAACGGGACTATAGTAATTAGCTGAGTACACGGAAAGTATATTTACCTTACTGATTGCGAGGTAAACTTATTCATAGTTAAGATCTTGACAAGAATCGAGATGAAAAATATTGTGTGCTATAAAAAATGAATATGGGTGCTAACTAAAATAATGTAGGAATAACAATTAAACCTGGAGCTGATAATTGATAAATGAAAAAGAGACGAAGTAAGGAACAAAAATACAAAGATTGGTTATGACTGGGTCAAGAAGGAAAATATGATTGTATAGAAAAAAGGAGATTTTTGGGGAAGAAAATAAGGAAAATTGCCGGTTTTTAATTTTTAGTAAAAAAACTATCAACTTCATAAAAAAAAATGTTGGAAGAAAATATTTTTCGCACGGTGAATTTCCCCAGTTGGCAATTTTGCAAATTTTTCAGAATTTCGGCAAGTAGTGGGGTACTGAGAGCGCGAGTCCGAACGCTAAGGACGTTATGGAACCTGGACGCTCAATTGTAAAAACTCAAAAATTATTTTCCTTCCTTCTGTAATATAACAATTTTTTTCTTCTTAAATTTGTAAGAAAATAGCACCTACCAAATTGACTTCATTCAGATTCTAGAAAGTAAAGATTGATGGAATAATTTAATTTTCTGATGAGGAAAAAACATACCGTCTTTTTGAAGCCACTTTTATACAATACAATAGAAAAAACTGATTTTGTTTTTGAGAGCGCTTGATATCACAACTCCTGTAGAGAATAATCACCCACTTTAGTTAATATCCTATCGGCCAAAAACATATGAATTCCGTTGAAAATGCTTCATTTTTAAATAACAAATGAGTTTTTCTAGGAAAACTAATAACTTTTTGGGCTAAAGTATTGCACACTTTGTAAGAGTGGCAAGGGGGATATTTTTTAAAAGTTTCATACTAGTTGCTTAAGACATGGCAAAAATAATTTCATATTCAAGAAAAGACAATTTCGAATGGTTCTGATTTTTTTTGCAAAGTACGCAAATAAACTATTCTTAATGTACGATGCGCCACTTTGTAGATATTTGTGAAATCTACATTTTTTATCAAACTGTTTTAATGTCAGACAAATAGGTTTTTTGCAATAAACAAAAAACCTGTTTTCGCTAACTTCAACGATTGTTCATACGAACCATTGGTCTTAGGATTTAAACTGAAACATATAGACTTTTGTTCTATGTACATGCAAACAGTACACAAATCCGTACTCAAATTTCAGGTATTGATTAATGCACCATTTTTACAGGGCGCCTGGTCTACTTCGAGAGTATGGTGGTGCTGGGTGCTTTTAGTAGTGCTGACCGGCTTTAGTCAGCCGTATAACGATGTCTGACAACAATCGTTTGGAACCACTGGTTCGGAACGCTCTCCGTGGTGTCGTCCGATTCTGGTTAGACCAACTTATTTGCCATTCACGACGCGAAGGTCGAGAGCGAAGTGACAGGAGGAGTCACAATCTATTTTGAATTGTATTACAGAGAGTCTAAATTATTTATATTATGTGCTCTCTTCTCAATTTTCAAACGACAAAATTGGAAAAGGAAAGCAAAATGTGATCGTCGGACGCCGAGTTTCCAGAAGTGTCCGCGAACGACAGTTTAATGATAAACAAACTGCCACAAACCACTGCAACTGCCACCTACAAATGACACCGGTTCACACTAGAACCGCCTTAAATCACACCTATGGCCGCGTCTTACGACCGTGAGTTGAGTGGTCATAGGGCACGACGAAATCACAATAACAGGCGGGCGAAACGCTCGTGTTTCTTGAGGACGTGAAGACACCCAAGGATGACAGCTTTCTGCATGCATCTCGCAAGTGTCTTGTATAACGGATTTTCTATGGCCTTTCTAGAGATTACCCGTTACTAGCAGAGAAAGAATTTGATCAAAGTAAATTTTTCTTGACATTATAGACTTTCAAACATTTTCGGGGAGTTTCGTCACTCCAAAGTGAAACTAAGTAAATTCTTCTATCCGATATATTCAAATACGTATTCCTCATGCCTCGTTAGTTCTTAGAGTTTCTTTTTGATCCTAAACCTTTCAACTTCATTTCCCAAAATTGTATACTTTAAGAATAAGAGCGAAGGGAGTTGGTTAAACAATTCGAGGACCCTTAGGCCACGTGAGTTTCTTTTACACATGAAACCAAATCGTAACCTTATTCAGATATTTGCAATTAAAGGATCAGTGGAAATGACAGGAAACCCAGCTAACCTGTTACTATCATGGAAAGTTTCTAAGTGATCACATGTTATAAGAGGAATTCTTACTTTTATGTCAGTTTCCTAGCTGGTGACGAGATAATCGTTGTAGTTTAGTAGGGGGGCTTGTTTGCATCTATTTCCTGTCAGACTAGTAAGGGTCCGAGCACAATGGAGACCTGAAACTGAAACTTGAACCCGGAGATAACTCTGTCTTTTTTACCGTAGATACGGTAAAAAAGGACAGAGATATCTTCGGGTTCAGGTTTCGCGTTCGGGTCTCTATTGTGCTCGGGCCCTAACATGGTGGTAACAGCCGATAGTCATCTTAAACTTCGTGCGCATGTGCAAGGAATAAGCATTCATTGGCTCCGTAATTCCCGCACAATTTAAAAGTGGGAATGAATTTTAATTGCCGGTAAAATAATCTCAAACTCACAGAAAAATGGTTGAATTTAAAAATCGGCACAGAATATCTAGAAGCGTAAATATTTTAATAATTTACAATTACTATTCATTATTTACAAATTTTAGGATTGAAATGTAAATAATCAATGCCGGCACAAAGAAAAATTTTTTTTCTGAAAATGTATTACTTTTTATTTTTGATGTGCTACTACAAGCAGTGTATAACAAATGAATTTTCAAGGATTTTGAAGACGAATTTCCAAAAATAATTAGACAGTTAGGTAAACAGCAATATATTTGAAAAACTGTGATTTTATTTTATGAAATTAACTTGATGTATTTTCAATTATGCCGTATCTACTAGAACAGAATAAAAAGTAATGGGAAAAATGATCAAATTTCTAATTTGTAACTTTCAAATATACGATGAAATTATTTTATAATTAATCTTTTTTTAATAGGCTCTTTTCTCAAAAATATAATGATGAAAAAAGGTGCTTTTCTAAAATTAGTAAAAGTATTTGCCATTTGGCTATAGACATATTCAATGAAAGTTGTAGATTCAATAATTCCTCAAATTTTGGAAATTGTCTAATTTTTACGTTAGCAATATGAAATTTTTCAATTAAACTGTTTTCTAAATGAAAATGTTTGAAATAAAACACCGACATTTGAAATCAGTCGAAATTAAATAAAATCCATTTTTTCGTTTGAAAACTAAATTTGAAATTTAAAAATGTTTTTTTAGTCTTTGATATTTTGGAACTGTTTTTTTTTGCAACTATAATAGTAGTATTAGATTGGCTTTAAAAATATGTGTTATAAGTGTGATTACTAAAAGTTCAAAATGTTGAATCTGAATAATTTAAAATCGAAAGAATTAAAATTATAATATTGTGGACTAAAAGTAATTTAAAAAATAAAATAGATTTTTGAGTATTTCTAAGCATTAATTAAAGAAATTAGCTTTTAAAGAAAATTTCGAGAGATTTCAAAAAGTTTCTAAAAATGTTGAAAGAAAACCTGTGAGTTTTTAAGGAAGGCAATTCTTTTAATCCTGAAATATTAAAAAAAAATATTCAAGCCTATTTAAAATATAATAAGAAATTTCAGAAGTTTTGAAGGGATTAGAGATATTTTAAAATCTGACAAGACTTCTCAAGAAAGGTATATTTATATAACTTAAATACCAACTAATAACAACTATTTCACGGGGCTTTTTTGCACGGTCAATAAAATTTAAAAACTCTTCATTATAAACTTTCAAAAATGAAATTTAAAAAATTCTATTTATAAATGAAAGCTATCAACACGCTTTGATTAACAAAATTTTATTTAAATGCATTTATACTGGAAAATAATTTTTTTCAACTTTTATAAATTGTACAGTTCAAAGATTGACATTCAGTTACAAAATATGAATCCACTCCATCATTTTTATAATGCTGCCAATTGAAGAATGAATCAATAAATTCGCGATATTTTTTAAACTGAAAACTTTTTAAATTCGAATTTAAATAAAAAATCATAGTATAAGTAGTTTCAAATAAAAATCATTGATCAAAATTTTTATCATCTCCAAACCTTTCCAAATTCTTAAACACTTCAATTATTCCTTTCAAAATCCTCAAATATCTACATTTTGTATAAAAATTTCAAAAATCTTTTCAAATTTTGAATTATTTCGGAAACATTTTTAAAATATTCAAGTAATTTTTTAACGGATTCGAATATTTCTTAAAATATTACTTTTGAAATCTTTCGAAATATTTTCGTAAAATTAATTTTTCAGAATAAAAAATAATTTCTGATTTCCCTACGAATCTTGAAAAACTTTTTTTCGTAATCTCTCACATTTATTTTCAAAAATCTTCTAATTGCTCATTTTGTTATGAAAAAAAAGGAATTGTACATGGCTATGTATATATCTACTATAGAAAACTGAAACTTTTGAAGGCAGCTTTGTAATTTCAACATAATAATAATAACACTTTGCATATGAAAAATTTACCGGAAGATAAATACTTTATTTAATTATTTGAAATTCAACATTTCATTCTTGATGCCACTTCGTTTTCGTAAATGTTCAGCTAAAAAATCTCGCTATTTCTCAAAATTATTAAACACTTAATTATGTCCCATTATGAAATTTTTGCAAGTGTATTATTAATTTTTATTTCGAAACACTGGATATTTTGAGGTTAATATGTCATTGCGCGTTGTTTTTCCAAACATCACTTTGTTACAAGCATGTGATTACTCTGACGAAATAATGTTACCTGCTTCGCTTGTAACATCTTACTGCTGTGAGTGGAAAACATATTGTCACTGGGTGACCATCAGGGAAGTCACTAGTGACAGGTTTTCTGAATCCTTTTAGAAGCATGTGACTACTCAGGCTGGTAACTGTATTAGCTGGGAACTTAATCTCGACTTCAAGTTGTATGGATACACGCAGAAAGAACTAAATCTATCCACAATCTTTCCATTTATAATTTTACGATCCCATATAGAATCTTTCAGGTTAGGGAACTGGAAAGAATCAGGGCACACGGTACACGGAAGTTTTCGCGTCACAAAAAGGTTGGCAGAACTCCATGGTCGGATTACTAGGCACTGATCATATGAAATCGTATTTTATTTCAGTTTAGGACAGGCCCTTTCGACCATCGAGTTTGCCGAAATATCAGAACTAATACCTTATTACCCTTCCCCGATTGCGACTTTAGTTTGTTTTGGAGTTACGTAAAGAAGTTTCATTCTCCGGAAGTCTCCTTGTCGAAGCTCGACATTTTGGTTTATTACGGAGTTACAGGTTACAAAGCGTACAACAGATGCTTTCTTTGATCCCATGTAGCAGTCAGAACAAGAGTAATCGGCCAAAAGAGTTCCGGAAATACATTAGGATCGAAATTACAAGATGGAAAACGTGCCCAATAAGCGTCGTCGCCGAGATCACGTGGGCAGATAGCGCAGGCTAAGCGAGTTCGCAGACTCATAATTTTTCGGGAGTACTTCTTGGTTGCTAAACGGCGGTCTCGGTCGTCCGCAATAATAATAAATGAATAGCATGTTACGAGGCCCAGCGTGTTTTATGGTGGTTTCTTTTCTAAAGTGTGGACCCCTGCTCTGTCGTCTCATGTATAGTTGAGTTTCAATCAAAGAATTACATTATAGAGCAGGGTAGTTTCCAGTGACGGGCAATACTGATTTTACCCCGTCACACTTGGCATATTTTTGGCACGCGGGTATGGCCTCAAAGTTACGAACCAGTGATAATTTTGAACCTCCAAAAATATCGATCACAAGAATAATTACTTTAGCCGAATATCTTGAATACATTCGTTGCAGGTCCCTTTTCAGGTTTTGATATATATCTCCTCCTTTCCTTCTGCTTGACAATGATGTTGTAGTGGGCTGGAGCCGAGAACTCGATGACGATTATAGTTCGTTTTACGAAGTCTTAGAGAACGATGTCAGGCCTCGAGTGTGCAATAGAGGCTGCTGTTCGAAAATCGTAGTTCCAGAAAATTTGGTACTTCTCGTTTTAAATAATTTACCCTGATTCGGAGCGTTCGTTAGGGCAAGGTCGAAGCCAACACCGTAAGAGCAACAAATATGATAATAAAGCACTCCCAGGGCCTCAGTATGTCTGTAGAGATAAGACGTTCCCGCGTGAGTGGAACACCTTGATAGCATGTGTTCTAGGTACACATCGTGTGCATAACACGCTTCGCACCTATCGCTGAGAACTACTTCATGCAAAATGCGGTCACGGGCTACTAAGGTGTAAATGACACCGTTTTGACATACGAGAATGAAACCCTCTGCACTTGAATCAAGTCCTGAAGATCTGAGGAACGAACAAGTTCGCTCCTTAGACAAGGACTGATTTCCTGCATTTCTGTGAAAGATTCTGTGCATTTTCTTGTCCAGTAGATTTTGGCGGAATTCTCCAACCTCTGCTTTCTTTACTTCTGCTTTCAGAAGTAACGCATCTAGATGAAGCAATGCACTTTTCTCACTTCTGATGTCAAAATTCGGGCCAAGGATTTCGAGCGCTTGCTTCGCGGCTTTGTAAAGGAACCTCGTGTTTCCCGAACAAGAAGTGACTGTACCCACATCCAGTCGGCAATAAAGACATTGGAGATTCAGAAGTCCGCGTCCGCCTTGACTGCTGCACGGAGAAACTCTGGCACGAGCGGTTAGTGTTAGAATAAAAAAAAATTTCACAATACTAGCCACAGTTGCGAACACACTGCTTGCCCGCGAATTGACACGAGCCGCTCGTGTTAATGGCAACAGCAGAGCGAGCTTGGTAAGTTTTGCGATTGACCCGGGACGTTCTTGGAATTGGCAACAATCTCTCGTGTTAATTTTCAATAGCGCGTGGTGTCAAATAGCTCTAACGTTTAGTGACAACCGCGCTGGTCTCTCGGCTCATTCGCCGCAACATCTTTAATTTTTTTTCAAAATTCACTATGCTGATCGAGAAGAACTAACCTTCATGCACGGCATGATTGATTATTCGTGCAGTTTAATAGTAATCAATAAACGTGTGGCTAATATTGGTTAGTAAGTGATTTACTGTTTTCGTTCTAATATAATCATTACAGTTTCAATTTAAAAATCACATGAACTAAACAAAAAATTGAATGTATAATTTTAGAAATTCTAATAATTAATTATCGAAGTTTGCAAATAAATGAAATTATTTACAGTTCCACTTCTAAAATTTTAATCCCAACCTTAAAATCTTACCCTTCTCTTGAGAATCTTATAATTTTAATTTTTTTTCAGAAATTTTACTTTCGCAGTCTTCTATTGCAAGCGTTACTTCTCGGATTTTCTATGCTAATTTTTGTTCTTGACAGATCTAATGAAATTGAATCAAATTTCATCAGATATGATTGATGGAATTATTTCAAAGATTAATTTTCATAATGAATTTGCCTATTTCATTAATTCAATTCTGATGAAAATTCTACTTTGAAAGTTCCCTTCAAAAATATTCTCTTCACATAGTGCCTATTTCATTAATTAACATAATTCTGATGACAATTTTACTCTGAAAGTTCCGTTCACAAATATGTTCTTCAAATTGTATTGCGAAAATTAAAACGATCTGAGAACACACAAAAAAAGTAAATTTATTACATATTTTTCTGTTAGGTAATATCGCTGAACCTACTGATTTCTTTATTATTTTTTGAACTGTTGTTCCACCATGTATGAATCGTCTAAAAAGATTACCCAAATTATCAAGCCCACAAAGTACATTTGATCGTGACACGTTTTCCCTTAGCACTTTCAGCATTTGGTAATGCGGCGAATCAGTCGAGCGACATGCGCGGTTGTCACTAAAATTTAGAGCTATTTGACACCACGTGCTATTGAAAATTAACACGAGAGATTATTGCCAATCCCAAGAACAGGCCGGGCTAAACTCAACACTCACCGAGCTCGCGTTGCTATTGCCATTAGCACGAGCGGCTCGTGTGAATTATCGAGCGGTCAGTGCGTTGACAACTGTGGCTCGAGCAATTCCAAAAAAATTTATGTCGACACTAACCGCTCGTACCAAGAGCAATGGCAGCTCTTGATGCAGTCGCTCCGTGTGAGGTGTATAGCCGCGGAACGGACGAAGTTATATGCAAGCTCTTATGAGTATCTCGTTATTCGTCCAGTGAGCCATCCAAAACGAGTACAGTAGAATCGGGGCGGCAAGCATGAGAGCAGTAGATACCTTGTTCAATGCCGCCAGATTGAAGACTAAGTCTGACCAAGAAGATGCTTGTAGCGGCTTCGGAGAGACTCCTTTACTGATGTTACGTCCTGAAAGCGGCTTTAAGGCACGCCCAGATATGTATAGGTCTCTGTAGTATTAAGATGTCTAATAACACTTATATCCACAAGCTCAGGGTCCTTGGGAACGCCAGTAATCTTTCCTTTCTTCAGATTAATTTTGGCACACTTCCCTAAACTATAGTCCATCCCAATCTCTTCTGTGTAATTCTTGACGATATTTAAAGCAAGTTTTAGTTTGCTTGCACCAGGAGCATAGATCTTCAGTTCATCCATGTACAATACATGAGTGACCTTATGCTCGCAATGATTAGTGTCGCCGCAGAGGTATGCAGGAGATTTGCATAGTGCAAGAGATAGGAGCAGAAGTGTGGTGCAAAAAAAAGAAGGGCTCATGATATCGCCCTGACAGATGCGCCGGCAGTCAATCCCGGCCATTGGCAGAACGCGCTAATGGGCTGCTGCATCTTCCCAGACGCACCTGTTAATTAGCAGGTTCTTCCGGCAGCAGGCTGCACCTTTTTCGAGCCACGTCGTTCGTACATCTCTCTCCACTTAGGCTCAATTCTTCTAACAGTCCTATCGTTTAAGACAGCTTTAATGGTCTTATACAGCGTGTTCAAACAATTTATTGGCCTGTGATTCTCTGGGATAGAAGAGTCGCCTTTTTTCGGTAGGAGTATAGTGTGTAACGTGAATTTACATTGGGGCCCTTGCTCCTTTCAGCACTGACCTAGTCCGGAAGGGGTGAGGCCCGAATTTTGGCGATCCGGTTTGACAAATCCCAAAACTAGGGTAGCAGGTTGTCGACCAGAGATCGCCAGTTCTCCGCTATCACGCGACCGAATCAAAACGGTAAAACTGCCCCCCACGCGTAAAGCAACTGTGCATGCTTTTGGCAGTGACTCGCTTTGTGTATTATCTTTTGGGATCAGAATAATCCCGCTGACAACTTACTGGAATTGGATTCCTTTTGGATACCAGCATAGAAACCTCTCCAAGATTGTTGACACCAGCTCCAGCGACCGTCATTACTCACCGCTGTAAGTTGCTGAATAAAGACAAAATAGCATATCGAAATTGGATTAATGACTGACTTGACCCTAGCTAAACGTCCTCAATCCCACATTTCCCTCACTTTGTAGCCAATTTCCGGGCAGTTGGCCACAAATGCGTCCTATCGCCAGCCACTACGGAATGGGCGTTTCTGACTTTAAATATGAGGTGAATATGCGGGCCAGATGCTGGTGTGTGGAAGTAAACTTCTTCCACTAGAAGTTCTTGATAACATCTGGCCCTGCAGCGGAAAAGTTCTTCGCACCCCTAAATGTTCTTTTCACCTCTTCGGCAGTGATTGACGGACATTCCTCTTTATATGCTATGAGGTTGTTGCAAAACTTCTTGAAGCGGATGATATTATCAGTATCTTCTTTATACTCCAGTGTTTTCTGGAAGTTGTATACCTCTCTCCAAAAAGTTTGTTCCCGATCCATCTCTCCCTCTTCTGTATTCTCCTCCTCCTTGCGTCAGATAACACCTTTTTTTTGTCAACAATGTGCTGACTGATTGTCAGCAGCTTTGATTTGTTCAGTGCGTGATGATAGATCCTTAGTTCTTGGACGAACCTTCGAAGTGGACGACTTGATTTTGCAGTGATTTATGTGAAACGTGCTGAAGCTCTGGGTGTTTGTGGCACCACAGAGTGTACATACGTGCGATAAAATATCCGTGAACAGGGATAATGGTGGCACCGTAACAGTCCAGCAAGTCATCCTTGAGTTGATTCGTCCACTCAAGGTGGGCGTTTCACCTGTTCGTCATCGTGTTTCCATATAAATTATTTTGAGCATCCCGAACTCTAGGGTGATCAGCACTTCTCACTGACTTATTGTCGGGTGATCTGCGCGTTTGGTCGTTGTGAACCACATCTACAACTTTTTGGTAATTTGGTGGTCTCATTGTTTTTCCCACGAGCAGCTAGGGAATGGGTCTGCCCATCCTTGTAGAGCCCTTTAAGACACCTCTCGCAGATGTCATTCAGCTTTTGGTAAGGTTGTTACGCCTTCGCCTGAAGGTTAATTCCTTTGGGACTTAATTTTTTATATATGTAATAAAAAATTAAGCATCTGGAAAAAAACTTCCGATAAGGGTATTTCTCCATTGTTGTTCAAAGCATGCACATTGACGTATTTTGAAACGCTGATTACGAAAATAACCGTAGAAATACAAGAAAATAATATTTTCAAGGTAAAATCCCAAAATTTGTCAGCCGGCCAACAACGAGGTAGTGGGTGCTTGACAACAGTGTAACAAGGCTCACCTGGAACAGGCTGGAATGAATTAGAGACGTAGATTCGTCATTTCTTTCAGATTCATTTTGGTTCAAAATACCAATCTTTTGGAATCTCGTCTAACCAATATTGCATTTTTGGACCATGAAGAAAATTTTTCAAAAAGTTTTAAACAAGATACTCCAAACGCGGAAAAGTCATAAAAGTAAACGATAACCAAATGTAGACTATGAGGGATACAATCAATGTCTTTATTTTTCCAAAGTACATTTATACATGAATTCAAAATTTTCTTCTGATGACAGCCTTCTTCTTGATGAACCTGAACATCAATATAAATATTTAATATTCTCATAATTACTGAAATACGAATTTTGGAACAATTTTATTTGAAGACTCACTCAAGATCATCACAGGCAACAATTAAATCGCCTTCGTAGATCTGAAAAACTTGCTGTTTTTTGTCATATAAATGTTTCCATTCTGGATTTTTTTACCAATGAACAGATGTCGTTATAAAATGGTCATGGTGAAACAAGTTTCCCCACGTCATAAATGTGTGTCCCTCTACCAATTTTATTTGGATTAGCCAAAGTACAGGATTATCCATGAAAGGCAATTCCGATAATTGTTTGTTGGAGCACCTGCGAAATCCAGTATTTCATAACATAATCCTGAGAACAGTGTTGATTAAGAAACCATTCTATGAGTTTAAAGAAGATATATTTCCACTTGCAAAAAAGGGGAATAATTTCAATTTCATCTTGCACAGTTTTATATGATAAGCCTCAAAGAATCAATAGTTTTGAGTAAAGTACATATTTCTCAAAATTTAGGAACTTTAAACGGAAAGTTTTTGAAAATTGAACAATATTATAAATGCCTGAGTACAAAATGATAAAGATGAAAAGAAAAGCATTTAAATTTAGTTCAGGATAAATCATTACAGAAACTATATCAATTTATTGAAGAATCTTAAATACTATCAAATAAACTTTAAATGTATAATTAATGCTTTTAACATGAAATGTTCACATGTGACGCTATCTAAGATTAAGAAATTATTAATTTGAGTGGCTTGAGCTATCACATTTGTGCGTATAAAAAAGGTTTCGCAATTGTTTAATTCAGAATCAAGTTGGGAAGAAACATTGAATGTGAGAATTTTACACCGTGCATCAGTTAAAGAAATTAATTTCCAAACAAACTAAGGAATTTTCAACTAAAATGATAAATCTTCAATTGGAATAGTTGAATTTTATACTAAGCAGATGAATTTTCAACGATTAGGATTAATTTTCTACAAAAAAGACGAATTTTCCGCAAAGTACATATATTGTCAAATAAATAGTTTCATTTTTGAATGCAAAATATCAGTTTTCAACCAAATAGTTGAATTTTCACCAAAAAAAGATGAATTTATTTTCAACAAAGTGATTACGTTTTCAACCAAAGATACATTATAAATTGAAATGATGAATCTTTAACCAACAAGATTAATTTTCAACAAAAGAGCTAACTTTTTAACCCAATCGTTGGATTTTTGACAAAAAAAAAAGATGAATGCGCAACGAACAATGTACAAAATTCTGTTATAATTCAGAAATATTTCTTCTTTGAAATACTACTATACTCTAAAGACTGCTCCAAGTACTTTCTTTACCTAACATTTAGAAGAGGTATCTTTTCAAATTCCTTTCTTCCAAATCCGGATTATAATTCTTTTAAAAAATTCCTTTTTTATGGAGGAAATTATTTCTTGGTCTTTCCCGGTTTCCCGGCCAAGTCGCTCAATATTTTAAATGAATATTTTATATAGAATTACATGTTTGCAGAAAAAAGTGTAAATCTAGTTCGAACGTTTGGTTCCGTTAACTGTGTTAAATGACTTAACCTCAATATGATATGAGTGCGTAAGCGCATACGTGTTTGTGAAACTTTGAAACGTTTCAGAAACTTTGGTCTCATGAAACGTTTCATTGTTTCATGAAACTTTCAATCTTCAATTAAACGTTTCATGGACTAACAACCTCAAGCAGAGCTGCGTTTTTTTTTGCAAATGCAAAACGCCCGCGCCGCTACGCTGTAGTAGCTGTGACCGAGCATGTACAGGTCTAATGAGCTGATATTGGTGCTGCCGGTCGATGGGAACAGCTTTTTGCCAAACTGTATTTGTTTCCAGAGAGATAATCTGTCTTCGAGTCTTTTTCGAAAATACACAAAAAAACTGTACGATCAAAACGATTTACTTACCTCTATTTTAACAAGAAAACCACCCCTATAACACTGATCTTCACACATATTTTGTTTGCTATATATAGTGAACAAAATATATACAGTTGCGTATGAAGTATTTTACGAATCGTTTCAAATTTTACAGAACATTCTTCTCCAGTTCATATAACGCAGTGATTTACAAAAACACTCAGTATATCAAAATTAATTCCCACGAATCTTTGAAAGACTTTTTACAGATTTATTCTATAATAATCATCAAACTTCTTTATTCCAAGTTCACTTTAAAAACTACGGAACTTCTTTATAATTACACCTGAATTATATCGCTTATATCTGCTGCTTTTAAATCAGTTCTATAAAGTTTAAAAAACTTTTTTTTTCCGTGCGCAGAGCAGAGGGACCATGAAAAGGTATTTGTTTTACGTAGAAAAACAAGCTGAGGAGTGAATGGATGGTCTTGTAAAAACAATATTACGCGAGCGAGAGCATAGGAGCACATTGAAATTCCATTCTTGTGGAACCTTCCTTTACTCGCGTAACTTTGAGGAAAGAAGAGAAAGAGTGCATGGACGAGAGACAAGAGAAGAAAAACTCTGAGTTATAAAGTGCGACCCGAGAGGCAAACTGAGCGAACATGTGTAGGGAAGTTTGCAAATATACAGTGAGTAGGTAAAGACTGTGACTTAAGGGACGGGATCAAGTGACGGCGTCTGCATCCTTAATCAGGAACATGCGCGTACATCCTATGCTCTCACGTACCATTTTTCCCCCTCCTTCATTTTCTGTCATGCTTATGGATGTGAACCGATTCGTCAATTTTCCCTTCATCAACACTTAAACTTTGAATTTTATTTCAGAGAAAAACGACTATTTTTTTAATATACTATAGCAGGCAAGCTTGCGCTCCGCGCGTGACAACCCTTCCCGTCCGCTTCTATATAATTATTCTTAATATTTAAAAAAATTAGAAATGAATAAAACACTACCCCTTCCTTTGCAACCTGGAAATCGTGAATATAAATCGTAGCTCTACGGTAAATACCTGTTTTTGACCATTACACAACTAGGTACAAAGCTGGAGCACAAGGTCCGATACTTTCCGGACGCACCTCGTATCCCTCGTCAAAACTTATGTCTTCATTGTTGTGACCATAATTCTCCACAAATCTTTCTGCATCCTCCCTTTTCTATATCAACTCATCATTTTTTATTCGCGAAACTTTTCTGTACCTTTCTACATAAACATACTTTGCCTATTTTTCTCAAATTGTTTTTTTAATTTCATGTCTTTCTCAAATTTGCTATTGTTCAACCTCGTCAATTCATGTCCATATTGTTCATGTTTTCCTATGCGTGTAAAGAATATTTTTTAATTGGCATCAGGGTCGATAATTTTTATTTATTTGTGTTCTGGAATTAATTTTGAAAACATATATTTATTTTTAAATTGAATAAAAATTAGATTTTTTATGTTTCGTCCCGGACTGAGTCACTGGACTCGTCTGTAAGGCTATGTGAATCAGTCCGACCTTATAAATTTGAATTGATCTAAATTTATTATATTGTATAATATATTGAAACAAAAAATTTTAAGTTTGTAAATTTGATAATTTTGCAGTCAATAATTTAGTGCATTTCAATTACGGATAGAGGTTAAAACTTAATATGATGGATTTAATTAGTTATTTGGTTTTTTTTTTGTTTGAAATCGCAACAAATTTTTGTTAATGTTATTCCGGCCATGAATAGGGGCCAGAACTTAAATTAAAAAATCACTACTTACCAAGTTAAAAAGAAATTAATATTATTTCAGTGACTTGATTAGTGAACCGAAAAACGAACTTTCAAACTTGTGCTCAGTAATGTCTTTTCTTCTTTTCTTCGACTATTTCTATCCTTTCGCAAATGCGCGAATTGAGGCTTGGTTTGAATATCGCTAAGTTATCACATGTAATATCACAACACTGGCACAAATTAAAAAACTTTTTCATCTTGACAATATTATGTAAGCTTTCTTCTCTCTATTTAACAAGCCGGTTGATAGATTCCGGAAAGTGAATTTCTCAAGGGACATATTTGTCCTTGTTTTTTATTGTACTAGACAAGATTCAATTTTCTATAGTGCAGCAGATTTTAAATAATTAGTCTTATTTGTACTAGATCAAAGCTTTTAAGTAATCTTGATGTAGGAGAAATAAATGAAATTAATAAAAATTTATTTTTGTAATTCGAAACATTTTTATTCGTTTGTTTATTAACTTAATCTATTAATTTCTTT